>MDKI01010969.1:0-23069 GCA_005239505.1 Nicotiana paniculata
TGGTGGGACTCCCCCACTTAGCCCGAAGCTACTCCTTGCACCACTCTAAACCCTGCCGAGATCTTTTCTCCTTTGATAACGCGATCTTGCTCAACCAATCCGTCCAAATTATTCCAAATTCTCTTGCTAGCACTCCCTAAATACTCAAATTCTCTAGCATCATTCACACATTCCGCCTCCTACCGAATAGCCACTAAAACCCCTCACTGAGACCTGCCAACCATGATACCGCTACCATATTCACAGGAGATGACCCACCTGTGGAAATCACCCGCGGACACCTTCCAACGACGCTGAAATGCACGCTCTCTGCGACTTCAATACCCCATCCTACACCCTGCTTCATTTACCAACTTTACTAGTCTGTCCGCTCCTCATGGACATCGATTAAATGCGCGACAATATCTTCAAATTCCAAGATATGCTTCCGCTCCCACTTTGCGACTGCTCGACTTCCGCTTCTTACACCTGGCCTCCTAGAAGTGGAGCCACCGCCTAGCCTCACTTCAGGACCATTCTCTGCCAACCGCATTCTTCAGTACTTCTTCTCAATACTCTGACCCCACGCAACTGAAGAAATCATAGCGCCGACAAACTTAACACATTCCATTCGATCAATGACGACGACTTCACGTCACAGGTGCATATCCTACCTCACTTAAAGACACCAAGCCTTACTACTTTACTAATCCCAACTGGACCATTCATAACCCAAATGCCTTTCCTCTGCCGGAACTAAAATACCAAAATCTCGAACCTTCAAACCATTCATCACCCCCAACATACGGGCAAGCATTCTATAATCATATCGACATCACACGATAACCCATCGCAAGCATCATCACTACCTAAGCATAGCCTTAACGCTCTCAGAAACACAGCTACTGAGCTGGATTATTCTTTTGCAGGGCCATAACAACATCCCCAACCAATTATACATGGAAACATCTCGAATTACATTCATAGCACCATTTCAATTCCACAAAATTCCTGATTCATAGCAAGCGCTTCGCGACGCGTAATATTGAGTAAGAATAAACTTAGGCATAAGCCTTAAAGGAATCAAATCGCACGACGAGGAATCAAGAAGGGAAGTACTCCTAACAGTCTTGTAGCCTCTCGAAGAAAAGTACAGACGTCTCCGTACCGATCCGCAAGACTCTAATAGACTTTCTCATGACTCGTGAGACCTACGGGAACCTAGTACTATGATACCATGTTGTCACGACCCAAAATCCCTAAGGTCGTGATGGCGCCGGACACCATTGTCAAGCAAGCCAATCATTAATTAGTCGAAATAAATTCCTGTTTATCATTTATGAAAAATCATTTCCTTTCACTTTATTACATATTAACTAACTAAAATCTGTCAAGTAAAACAATAGTTCAAATATTACACTTAGAAAATATATCCCAACACATCCCAGAACCCGGTGTCACAAGTACATGAGCAATTTCTAAGAATTTATACAACCATTACAAAGTTTGTCTGAAATACAAGTTGGACAAGGAATTTAAAATGAAAATAAATACAGTATGAGGGAGACTCTGTCAGCTGTGGATCGCCTCCAGATGATGCAACTCGCCTAAGTCTCCGAATCCTCCACATTGCTATGAAAGTACATGTGCAATAAAATGCACAGGAAGTGCAGCATGAGTACAAAAAAAATGTGTACTCAGTAATTCGCTCGCCTAACCTCAGAGAGGTAGTGACGAGAGGTCGAATTAGACACTCACTAGGGTCCAACAATTTATTTAACAGCATAAGACGAACACGATAGGCATGTAAAGTTAGTAAATAAGCATATATATAAGGCACTGAAATCCAATTAAATACTGGAAGTAAACAAACAGTTATCACTTTCTCATTATTTTCCCAAATATCTAGAATAGACAATTTCCTCTTCATTTTCCCCCAAATATCATAAATCAACAATTACTTCTTTATTTTCCCCCAAATATCTTATCACTTAAAAAATCATTAAAAATATTTAACAATTTAGTATGCGCATACGGGATAAGGACAACCGGCCTGAGCCGTCATAATAATCAACTTTGTGCACTGTCGAGGATCGAACGGCCCGTACCAAAAGTGCACCTCTCAATAAAATACTCATGTCTATGCACTGCCGAGGATCGAACGGCCCGTACCAAAAGTGCATCTCTCAATATAATAATCATCTATGTGCACTACCGAGGATCGAACGGCTCGTCCCATAAGTGCACATCTCAATATAATAATCATGTCTATGCACTACCGAGGATCGAACGGCCCATACCAAAAGTGCATTTTAAATCCGCCGTGGCGTACGGCCCGCTCCCATGAGAGTGGGGGAAATAACACTCCGGTCGCGGAATGTAAATTTGCGTAGCGGTCACATACAGACATGCACAATCAACAATCCACCCCACGTCGGAACACAAATACTCAAGTAAATGACCGAATTCTGTTTTAAAACAACAAAATAGTATTTAATTCCTTTTTTTGAAATTCACTTGCCAAGTTTTTATAATGTTTAATAATACAACCTTATCCGGAAATACAATTGCCCGCGAAGGAAAGTCAATTCTCTTTTTACTTGATTAAGAAAATAATCTCTAATCTTCCTTAGTCATTCGATTACAATTTCGATTATATTAGCAATCTAATATTACAGACAAGATCACAGGTACAACAGGCAAGGCATGCTAGTGGGTCCTAAGCTACCCGGACATGGCATAATAGTAGCTACGCACAGACTCCCTTCACCTCGTGTGTACGTAACCCCCGCAGATAGTAACACATACTTAATTAGTTCACCTAGGGGGACAATTACCCATCACGAAGTTAGAAAGGAGACTTACCTCGCTCCGAAATTCCATAACCGGCTTCCAAGCCCTTCCGACGACTCCAACGGACGCACAACGCCCCAAAACTATCCAAACAACGACAAACCAATGAAAATATACTCTAATATTTACAACAATTCCAAATTATATAACTTCCCGACCCCGCTTAGTGAAATGACCAAAATGCCCTCGATCCCACGTGCCCGGAAATCCAAAATTTCTTGAAGATATACTCTACCCATAGCCTTACTAGTTCAAATATACAATTTACTCTACATTCCATGCTCAAATTCGTGGCTAAAAATTCAAATTATGATTTTCTAGGTTTCTATAAGATTTCCCAATTTCCTACCAATTTCCATGTCTAATCCATGCATATAATCTTGTATTTAACTTAAAAACGGGAAGAATTTACTTACCTTGACATTTCATGAAGAGATCCTCTCTTGAAGCTCCTCCAAAATCGACCATATCAAGGAAGAAATGAAGAAATGGCCACAAATTTGCCCAGGCCCCAACTACTCTCTGCGTTCGCATACCCACGAGCGCGTTCGCAGAGCTTCCTCGAGCCAACACTCCGCGATCGCGGTCCCCTACCCACGTTCGCATAGGCCAAAGGGCCCCCAGCTCCCTTCCTCTATGCGTTCGCACACAGGACCCTGCGATCGCATAGGACAATCCAGCAGCCTTCACAAATCCTTCTATGCGATCGCAAAAAACTACCCGCGGTCGCACATGCCAAATCCAAACAACCTCCAAATCCTTCTATGCGATCGCACACCCACTCACGTGATCGCATAGAGTAAATACCTGCTGCACTCACACCAGAAAACCAGCAACCCTCTCAAGGCAAAAATCAACGCGTTGAGCATCCGAAACACGCCCGAGGCCCCCGAGACCTCAACCAAAACTACTAACCAGTCTCAATACCTCATTCAAACTTAGTCGAGCCTTAAAATCACATCAAACAACGCCTAAATCACGAATCGCACTAAAATTCAAACTTTATGAACTTAGAAATTTCCAACTTCTACATCCGATGCCGAAACCTATCAAATCACGTCCGATTGACCCCAAATTTTTCACACAAGTCATGTTCGACATTACGGACCTTCTCCAACTTTCGGAATCGCATTCTAACTCCGATATCAAAATTTCCACTTCCGGTCGAATTTCTCAGAAACCTTCAAATTTCTATCATTAGCCAAATGACTCCAAAATGACCTACGGACATCCAAATTCACTTCCGATCATGCTCCCAACTCCAAAATCACCGTACAAAGCTATTCCCAGACTCGAAATCCAAAACGGACATCAACATCACTGAAATGCACTTTAGGACAAACTTAGGAAATTTCTTCAAAAATGCTGACTTCCACAGTATGCCTAGACACCCTCCCGGGTTATCCAAACCCGATCTGGACATACGCTCAAGTCTGAAATCATCATACGAACCTGAAAGAACCTTCAAATCCTCATTCGGAGGTCATTTACTCAAAATTTCAATCTTAAGTGATTCTTCCAACTTAACGCTTCTGAAATGAGAATTTTCTTTCCAAATCAATTCTAAACTTCCCGAAATTCAATTCCGACCACACATACAAGTCATAATACCTGAAATGGAGCTGCTCACGACTTCAAACTGCTGAACGACGCTCTAGAGCTCAAAACGACCGATCGGGTCGTTACATTACTTTTGTTATATTGTGCATGCATCATGGTCAAACCTAGTTGGGTTAATATGTCGTCCGCACAATAACCCTTTAAGACAGCCTTATCCAAAAGTCCACCGGGGTTTTCATAATCCCAATGGACACGATCACGTTCTATGCATTAATTTGGAGATTAAATGCCTATATGCTAATCATAAGTGTATAAATAGTCGAATCTGGTGGGGGAAAGGGCCTAACCATTTTTGTCTTGCAGAAATGAGGCACGAAGTCCCCAGACTCGGTATGGTCAGCAATATTCCACCTATACTCCTAGACTGGTGGGAAGATCTTTCCTCGAGTGACAAGAATCATGTGAAGAAGGTCCTTCTCAGATCAAGTAGATTAGATTTATTCGCTTTTCCAAATGTAATAAGGCCAAGTGCCAATAATGATCTATCTTTATTATCTTAGTGTCATTTAGGGATTCGTCTATTTTTATATTAATGAAGTGAGGCATTTATTGGAATTTAAGTTCTCCAAATCAACTTGTCGCTAGGCCTACCTCGGGCACAACGAGGCTCCCAATTAGGACGCGAATTTACATCTTTCCGCAATATATTTTTAAATACCGCAAGTACTTTTATCAGAACTCTTACTGACTTGGATACCTTTTATTTTTTCTTTATTTTGATTATCCTCATTCCCCTTGGTTCATGCATACTGGCATTATCAGCTTATCATACCAGATCCAGAGGCCCTCCACCTCCTTCCTCCTCCAAGTGTACAAAAAATGGACTGTTGTGTAATTGTCGAGGAGGAGGAGAAGGAAGGCCCTACCATCCAAGCCGTGAGCAAGGGATCATCCCTCAGGAATTGGAATATCAGACATCCAGGTCCCGACGAGTCCCGGGATAGCAAGGCTGAACAAGCACTGTTTATTTTGCTTGCTTACGATTTCCTTTTTGCACTTCTATTTTAAATAAAATCTCCAGTGTTCCAAAAACGTTTTTTAAATTATTGAAAATTGCTTTTTATTTTCAATGAATCAACATTTATTATTATCATTTTCTCTCATACTTTTACCTATACAGCATTACTATTTCCTGTCTGGATGAACCAATGACTGTGACATGCAATAAGACAACGCAACAAAAGGATAGTGATTTAGAAGAAGAAGATATAGTACCCGAGGAAATCGCCAAAGAAGTAGAGGACTTTGAGAACAAGCCTAATTCCAATCTGGACGAAACTGAGGTAATCAACTTGGGAGATTCAAAGACTGTTAAAGAAACTCGCATCAGCATCCTTTTGTCACCGTCAGAGAAAGAAGACTATACACAATTCCTGAAGGAATATGAAGACATATTTGTATGGTCGTACGATGATATGACCAAACTAAGTACATCTATCATGGCTCACAAGTTTCCCACCAATCCAATGTGCCCACTAATGAAGCAAAGGCTCCGAAAATTCAAGCCTGGCATGAGTTTGAAAATCAAGGAGGAAGTCACCAAACAAATCAACGCCAAGGTCCTCGGGGTGGTTGAATACCTAACATGGTTAGCCAACATCGTGCCAGTTCCAAAGAAGGATGGAAAGGTTAGAGTTTTCATCGATTACCGGGATCTCAACCTAGCCAGTCTAAAAGATGATTTCCCTCTTCCAAACATACACATCCTAATCGACAATTGTGCCAACCATGAGCTCCAGTCATTTGTGGATTACTTCACCGGTTACCATCAGATCTGGATGCACGAGGAGGACGCTGAGAAAATGGCTTTCATCACGCTGTGGGGAGTATACTGTTATAAGATGATGTCATTCGGCCTAAAGAATGTCGGGTCCACTTGCATGAGGGCTATGAATACTATCTTCCATGACATGATTCATAAAAGTATCGAGGTATATGTGGACGACGTCATCATAAAGTCCAAGAAATCCACATATCATATAGCAGATTTGAGGAAGTTCTTCAACAGACTGCGGAAATACAACTTGAAATTAAACTCTACAAAGTGTGCATTCGGGGTTCCAACTGGAAAATTGCTTGGGTTCATTGTCAGCCGCCGAGGAATAGAACTGGATCCATCAAAAGTCAAAGCCATCCAGGAGTTGCCACCACCAAAGAACAAGAAGGATGTAATGAGTTTTCTGGGATGACTAAATTACATCAGTCGGTTCATAGCCCATTCAACAGTCATATGTCAACCAATTTTCAAGATGTTAAAGAAAGACGCTGCAACCAAATGGACCGAGGATTGTCAAAAGGACTTCGATAGAATCAAGGAAAACCTATCAATGCCACCAGTTTTAGTTCCGCCAGAGCTAGGTAGACCCTTATTACTCTACCTTGAATTACTAGATGGAGCTTCCGGCTGCGTTCTGGGGCAGCATGACGAGATAGGGACAAAGGAACAGGCTATCTATTATTTGAGTAAGAAGTTCACTCTATACGATAAACGGTATTCTCTACTGGAACGTACCTGTTGCGCTCTAATCTGGGTCACTTAGAAGTTGAGACACTACTTTTGTGCCTACACAATATATCTCATATCAAGGATAGATCCCTTGAAGTATATCTTCCAGAAACCCATGCGCACTGGCAAGATGGCTAAGTGGAAAATCCTACTGAGTGAGTTCGAGATCATCTATGTGAATCAGAAAGCGGTCAAGGGACAGGCATTGGAAGATCATTTTGCAGAAAATCCTGTGGGAGGGGAATACGAACCCTTGAAAACGTATTTTCCCGATGAAGAAGTATTGTTCATAGGAGAAGACATTGCTGAATCCTATGATGGTTGGAGGATGTTCTTTGATGGGGAGGAAAATTTCAATGGAGTCGGCATTGGAGATGTTTTGGTATCGGAAACTGGCCAACACTATCCGGTATCTGCCAAACTCAGATTTCCTTGCACCAACAGCATAGCATAGTATGAAGCTTGCATACTAGGACTCAACATGGCCATCGGCATGAATATTCAAGAGCTTCTAGTAATCGGCTATTCAGATTCGCTTATACACCAAGTACAAGGAGAATGGGCCACCAAGAATTCCAAGATAGTGCCATATTTGCACCATGTGCAGGAATTGAGAAAGAGGTTCACAAAGTCAGAATTTCGGCACGTCCCTAGAATTCAAAACGAGTTTGCCAATGCACTGGCCACATTATCATCCATGATACAACATCCGGATAAAAACTTCATTGATCATATTCAAGTGAAGATCCATAGCCAACCAGCATATTGCGCCCATGTTGGAGAGGAAGCAGATGGGAAGCCTTGGTTCCACGACATCAAGGAATACTTGGCAAAAGGGGATTACCTAGAGCATGCAAATCATACACAGAAACGTACGCTTTGGAGGTTGTCCAACAGTTTCTTTCACAGCGGAGGAACTCTATATAGGAGAACTCCCGACTTGGGATTACTGAGGTGTGTTGACGCAAAGGAAGCTTCTAAGCTACTTGAAGAAATACATGTCGGGACCTGCGGCCCGCATATGAATGGTTTTTTCTTGGCCAAAAAGATACTCAGAGCCGGTTATTTCTAGATGACCATGGAAACGGACTGCATCCAGTATGTTCAGAAATGCTACCAATGCCAGGTACATGCAGACATGATAAAAGTGCCGCCAAATGAACTCAATGCAACTAGCTCACCTTGGCCATTCGTCGCCTGGGGAATAGACGTCATCGGCCCGATCGAACCCACCACCTCAAATGGGCACAGGTTCATCTTGGAAGCTATTGATTAATTCACAAAATGGGTCGAAGCAGCATCTTACAAAGCAGTGACTAAGAAAGTCGTGGCAGACTTTGTCCGCGAACGGATTGTTTGTTGGTTCAGAGTTCCAGAATCAATCATCACCGACTATAATTCCAATCTCAGCAGTGACCTGATGAAGGCCATGTGCGAGACTTTCAAAATCAAGCACAATAATTCCAACTCCTATAGAACTCAAATGAATGGAGTTGTTGAGGCCGCCAACAAGAATATCAAGAAGATACTGAGAAAGATGGTAGAAAATCACAAACAGTGGCACGAAAAGCTGTCATTTGCCTTATTGGGATACCGCACCACAGTCCACACATCAACCAGGGCAACTCCTTACTTACTGGTTTATGGAATGGAAGTTGTTATTCCTGCCGAAGTGGAGATTCCTTCCTTGAGAATCATACAAGAAGTTGAGCTCAGTGACGCAGAATGGATAAGGATCCATTATGAGCAACTAGCCCTCATAGACGGAATAATGAATGCAGTGTGTCATGGACAAATCTATCAGAACAGAATGTTCAGAGCCTTCAACAAAAAAGTCAAGCCAAGACAGTTCTACTGGGGCAGATGGTGTTAAAAAAGATCTGTCCACATCAAGATAAAGCCAAAGGGAAATTCTCTCCTAATTGGTAAGGTCCTTACATGGTTCACAGAGTGCTGACAGGAGGAACTCGCATACTTGTAGAAATAGACGGAGAAGTCTGGCCAAAATCAATCAATTCAAATGCAGTCAAGCGATACTATGTGTAACTCTTTATACATTTCTCAAATGATGTAAATTGAACTACGCTCGACTTGATCCCCATTTAAGAGGGGATACGTAGGCAGCCATATGGGTTCGGTCACAATTCAATAAGAATCTTATTTTGCCCCCACAATTGGAAACTGTGGCAGATTTTTGAGAAGGACCCTCAAAATTCCGAAGAAAGATCAGCCGATCGCAGCATGTACAACAGTTAGAGACATCAATCCATCTAACTGTGGCAGAATTTTAAGGAGGACCCTTAAAATCCCATAGCAAAAGAGGTTGCAATGTCTCGGATCTTGTCACGGTCGTCGGTTCATCTAAAATTCTTAAAGTACATTTTTACTATGTCTTTACAAAACTATGCATACGTGCTTGTAAGGTAACTTTGTTTAGCCAAATGCTACCCCGATGATGCAAACAGGATCATCAGACCAAGCAAAGCAGGACAAGCAAAGCCAGCGGGGACACGAATCAACCTCCCCCATTGACAAAACTCACAATTTTTCTTTGGATGCAGGGACAAAAGATAGACATGTCGCAAAGTCACAATCCTCACAACAATCACATTATCGAAATCTGCTACCAACTAAGAAATTATGCTACTATCTTCTATTCATTCTACTTTCTGCATAAGGCTAAATGTTGCCTTCCCTTGCATAAGGCTAATCTCTACCTTCATCATGCATAAGGTTAAGCTCTACCTCCCCCATTTGCATAAGGCTAATCTCTGCCTTCCCTTTGCATAAGGCTAATCTCTGCCTTCATTTGCAGGGGACTAATCCATGTCCCGCATCGTGCATGAGGTTAAGCTCTGCCTCCATTTTCATAAGGCTAACCTATGACTTCCCTTTGCATAAGGCTAATCTCTGCCTTCCCTTTGCATAAGGCTAATCTCTGCCTTCATTTGCATGGGACAAAGCCATGTCCCGCATCTTGCATGAGACTAAGCTCTGTCTCCACCTTGCATGAGGTTAAGCTCTACCTTCGCATTCGCATAAGGCTAATCTTTACCTTCATTTGCATGGGACTAAGCCTTGTCCCGCATCTTGCATGGGACTAAGACCTGTCCCGCATCTTGTATGAGGTTAAGCTCTACCTCCGCATTCGCACAAGGCTAATCTATGCCTTCATTTGCATGGGACTAAGCCCTGTCCCGCATCTTGCATGAGACTAAGCTCTGTCTCCACCTTGCATGAGACTAAGCTCTGTCTCCAGCATGAGTTTAAGCTCTGTCTCCATACCTGCATGAGGCTAAGCTCTGCCTCCAATTTACATCCTTTTCATCGAGAGTAAGCGCTATCTCTCCAACATTATCTACTTTGCTCTTCTTTCGGGCTAAGCTTTGCCCTCCACTTCGAAAGACTAAGATTTTTCTTGTTGACATCATATTATTGCATCTCATGGGCTGAAATATCGCCAAACTATCCAAAGGCGTCATAGTCTAAAGGCATCATCCTCATAGCCGGAAGACACCATGTCATGGTCTGAGGATCTCTCTCGACTTGCATATCATTATTCAAAGGCGTCATAGTTCGGAGGCACCATCTTCATGGCCCGAGAACATCATTTCATGGCCTGCGAATCTCTCACTGAACAATTCATGGCCCGGGACGTCATGGTCTAGGGACGTCATCCTCAACCATCTGAAGATAATTCTCATGGTCCGAAGGGAACCTGCATCATGTTTAAATTTCTGCACAATATATGCTTGTAGCATCTTCATTTGTAGGTGACCCAGCAAGCAACTGCTATCCCAGCGGGAGCGATCTCGCTCCAGTTCCTTTAGTTATCTCAAAACCTGGCCTCTCATCATAACCAATCCTTCGTCTATCCCGAAACATTGTGTCCGTTCTTGTGATGACTTCATCGATATATTTCACCGATGAATCAAGAAGTACACACTGCCTGATTCCTATAAAACCAGGTATATGTTGGCAGCTCATAAGCCAGAGTGCGGCCTAAATCTCTCAAACCGTTTCGCTCGATCAAAATTGGCCATCATATCTTTACCCGACAACTCTTTCATCCTTTCCGGATAAAGATGGGCAGCTGTTGATACCCAATTTTTACCAAAATAATTTTTTAATTGCATATATGTCTTCAAAATCAGGCATTAGCATTAGTGGACATTTTTTCATTCTACGATTTAAATTAATTTGCCTAGTATTTTATTTTATATAGATAATTACAAAACTGCATCAGAAATGATTTTAAAATATTTCTTGATTTAATATTACTATTTATGGTCCTATTAAGTCCAAATTATTTCATAAATAGCCAAATTGACACTTTTTGGTTATAATTGCAATAACTTTGCAATTGTAGCCCATGCATACATTTTTGCGTTATTTTACCAAAAATTAGTCCATTGTATTTTAAAATACTAATTGGTTATTTTTAAAATATTTCTATATATGAAAATCATTTTTTATAATTAGTTAATTATTTTACAAATTAATTCTTTATTCAATTGTTTTGGATATTCAATAAATAGCCCTTTTGTTTTCAATTCTAGCCTAAATACCAGCCCAATACCCCTTAAAAATTAGCCCAAATCCTTTGACTCGAAAACCCCAACATGTCCGGCTCAATAACCTTAGCCTATCCTGGTCGTTGATCATTTTTTATCAACGGCCCGGATATTTCCTACCATAACTAAACTAACATACACCCCCCTAACCCCAATCATTTACACCCTTCCCCCCGCCGTCACCCTTCCCTTTCTCTCTCAAACGCTCTCTAGCGGAACCCTAATTTCCCCCACCATCACCAGCTTACACTGTCGTCTATGGTGGTTCTTCACCACCTCAGGCCTCTAATGGCCTCCTATGTGCTATGGTATCTACGTCTCCTAGATCCTTGAGGAGATTTCAAGGGACCTAGGCAGGTCTGTTCTACACCTTTGGGTTTTCTTGCCTGTTTCACGCCATTTAGCTCGACCATTGAGTAAGAATCTTCTTATTTTTGTTACAAATCCATGTTTTTCTAAGCCTATGTTCTCGTCTCTGTTGTACTTTCTAAAACCCTAACTTTGGTCTCCAATCTTCTCAGATATGTACAGATCTGAGACGGATTTAACATATTTCACATGTTTCCTTGAAAGTTTTCTGGTTTTTCAACTGATTTCCCGTTTTTCCTAAACTAAGGTTTACCCTAAGTCATCTTCTCAAAGGTTTTCTGATTTTTGAATGTTTAATCGTTTGTTCTTATGTGTTTTTGACTGATTTATGCTAAGGCTCCCTAAGCCTAGTCGATTTATGTGAAAACTCTAATTTTCCGATGCATTGATTCGATTCTGAGTTTTGACGTGTTACTTGTTGCATTATTTCGTTCTATGCTTTGAATTACACGATTTTTACTTAGTCTAATTAAGTGCCTTGTGATTTTTACCCTAGTTCATCTCTATTAGGGTTTCTGATTCAATTCTTTGGCTAATTTCTATGTGTTTCTGAAATTTTATTTAGCATATTTGTCTATTTTGTGGAAACTGATATTTTCTCCCCATAAATCAGTATTACTTTGAATTCTAATTTATTGATTCGCTCTGTTAAAACTTATGTGCATAATCCCTGATTTATTCCCTTGTTTATGACTTTAATTGGTCTTCTTACCTTATTTGACTACCAGTAATATTCACTGATTCTTCACGATTATTTCCTTATTTATACTCCAGCTTATTTATCCCTTTGCTTAAATCTGATTTGTGTTTCTTTCCTTAAATATTGCTTGTCCTTAATGTTGGTTGATTACCCTTAATTAAGGGAAGACTGTACTGATTTTGCATGTAATTGATTCTGTGGCTTCCTTAATTGCTGAATAATGATTTCCTTTACCTTATTCTGTTCTAATCTTAAACTGCTATATAAACTCTCTTATTTTACTTCTTAGACACGAACATTTGTTCACACACACACTTACACTCAAACTCTCTTCTCTTCAATGTTACTTGTGATAATCACTGATCTAGCCGGCTATAAGCCAAGGATAGATATTGAACTGCACCTGCTTTACATTCTGTGATCTCTTTCTTAACTGGTATGTCTCTGATTAGATTTTGAAACCTAAACTCTATGTGCTTCATTCCTGCACTAGTTCATTAGTTATGAACTAATTCCATGTCATGTTTACTGCTATGCTTAGCATGTCTAATCCTGTCTTGTTTAATATGTAATTAGCATGTACAAACTATAATTGTTTATTTGATGTTTGTCGAGCATGTCTATTTACCCCTTGCCTATTCCCATTTACTGATGAGATCATATTAGTTACCTAATCTCTTAAGGCAATCGACTGACTCTA
This sequence comes from Nicotiana paniculata, assembly GCA_005239505.1. NCBI lineage: Eukaryota > Viridiplantae > Streptophyta > Magnoliopsida > Solanales > Solanaceae > Nicotiana > Nicotiana paniculata. The sequence goes on from MDKI01010969.1 coordinate 13,302, forward strand.
GTTGTGTGTCTGATTCTATCCAGTACCCCCTTTGCTTTCAACATGGCTTTACTGCATCCTTTCTTTCATCTTTATATTTTTATTTCACTAAATCATTCAAAACTATGTCAAGCACTCCCACTTTACTCTTAGATCATTAGGTTCTGCCCCTCCAGTGTGTGTACTGCCTTGGGATCCTTTTGATATTCTTTTGAACTCTGGCACACTGGGGTTGGCCATTCCACACTGGACATACTCAATCCTCATTGTGAAAAAGTCTGGGTGTGAGCACTACCCTGGATCCTTGAGGTCCTTAGGGAACTCTGACACACCTGGACATGAATTTGGCTAAGAAACCCTTGGCATTTGAGACTATTGAAGGCCTGGCATTCCCAGGTTTGCCTTGGGCCTGTTTCAGGCTCCCTATAACTTAATTTATATTTTATTTATGTAATTTATTCAATCATTGGTCTGTAATAATTATTTGTAAACAGATATTGGGATAACTAGTGAAAAGGGAGGGTAGCTATATAATCCTGTGGGTAAAGCTGGGTAGAAATCATGTTTCTAGGCTTTACATTTTGCAAATTTGCATTAGAAAACATGTTCTAGGATTTTTGTGTCTATGTGCATTCCAACCATGCAAAACATGTGCATTAGACATCCTGTTTTTAGGATATTCACGTTTATTGCTTGAGCATATCGCATACTCAATTCCTGGTTCTACATGAGTACTGTCACTTAGAAATCCTGCTATTAAATAACCTTAATAAAAATAATCATCCCCCATTGCATTAGATATCATGTTTTATTTAGCAACTCTGTTTGCATTTTTGTTAACCATGTCTATTTCGACTAAATAAATAATTGTCCATGAAAAGGTTTAAAACAGCCTCACGTGTAGGTATCATGTCTCTAAATAGGTATAAATCGCTTGTTATAATCTGTATCACCTAGATCAGCACGCCCATAGGTTGTATATTCTCAAATTGTTTAAATAGCTCATGTTACTATGATTGCGTATAGTCCCACGCCTAGGCATGCCTTAGGTAATTAATCTCCTTATAAAACTGGAAACTGCATTTTTGATTGTGTTTAAACTGCTCCAGTCTTACAGGTTTTAAAATCAGTAGGCAAACTGATTAGGACCCTTCCATTGAGTTTTGAAACAAGTGTTGCATGTTCTGTATATTAATGTTCACCTAGACATCCTGTCCTAGGATTCTTTCTAAAAATTACATAAATCTGTGTTTGAGACGTGCTGTTTATTTGCCTATATACATCTAACTACTTCTTCACCTAGTTGCTTGTCCTACTTGTTATTTGTTTGTCGCCTAGATTTATCCCTTTTAAACACCTTAGGGGTTGTCTAAAACTGCCCAGATTTAATGGTCCTAAACTCCTCTGGGACCACAAGGAAGGGACGGGTAACAGCACGCTTAGAGTTCGTTAAATAAAAACTCGCTTGATAACCACTAAGGGGTGGGATAATGGGTAGAAAAAGATATGATGACATGTGCGCTAATGCGACGTGTAGCCCCTCATTGAGGGTTGATTGCCGGGCATTGCATGGATATGATCCTATAGGATAAATAACTTAGGACCCCTTTCACCCATTTACATATGTGTGCTTAGACTACTAATTTGTTAAAGCCTTTATCCTTTTATATATGTATGCTTAGACTGTCTATTTGCTACTTGACTAATTCACAAAGTAAGTTTGGTCGGGACCCACAGTTGTGGACTTCGAGGGGTTCCTAACACCTTCCCCTTGAAGTAACTTCAATCCCTTACCCAATCTCTAGTTATACAATTAGTGTTATAAATGACCCGTAATAGGTGCCCTAATACACCTTAATTTGTTAGGTGGCGACTCTTCAAATTCCGTACATCCCTTTTCCCAAAAGGAAATGAGTTGTCCCAATAATGTCAAAAAACCTGACTAATCCGGAAGGAGAGTAAAAAGGGGAGCACGACAGGAATGCTACAATTAATACGAAGTAACAAGACAACCCGAATATATGACAGTTAAAGTGTACAAGTAAGAGAATTAAGGCAAGTAGTAATTAATTATGGAACCATGGAACCATGGAAGGAACAAACGTTTCAATACAAGAGTAAATAAATGAAAAGTAACAAGTTACGGCATAGAAAGCAATTAAAGCATGTAACAGTTAAGACATGTAATAAGATAATTAAGGAAATATAGAAAAGCATGGAAATAATTATTTTGACGGTGTACATACACTCGTCACTTTGCATATACGTTGTTACACATGTAATTCACATAACATATAGTTCCAAGGTTCCTAAATCCCTCAAATCAAGGTTAGACCCAACACTTACCTCGCTCCGCAAGCAAATCAAAGCTCAATCGGGGCATTTCCTCTCAAATTCACCTCCAAACCAATCGAATCTAACCAAAATCGACTTAATATCAACAAATAATTCTAGGTAAATCAATTACAATATATAAACTTAAGATCTTTACACTTTTCCCAAATGTAAACAAATGTCAATCTTGGGTCTGCTTGGTCAAAACCTGAGATACGGACCAAAACTCAACTACCCATTCACCCCCGAGTCTGATAATGTGATTAGTTTCGAAATTCGATCTCAATTTGAGGTCTAAATCTTAATTTTACAAAACCCCCCAATTCTACCCAAATCCTAATTTCTACCATGAAAAATCCTACATTTAATGTTGAAAACACTTGGAAGTGATGGATGATTGAAAAGAAATAGATTAAAGTTGCTTACCAATATTTTTGGGAAGAAAATCATCTTAGAAAATCGCCTCTAGAGTGTTTAGGGTTGAGAAGTCTTGAGAAATGAGCTAAATCCTGTTTTTCCCCCTTTTACCCAACTACAGATATCGCAATTCGAAACATAGTTGGCAATTGCGATGATCGCAAAAGCGGAAAAGTCACTGAGCTTGTTATATCGCAACTGCGAGCAAGGGTTGTCTGCCAATGCGAATAATAAACTCGCAAATGCAAGTATGCCCCAATTTCCTTAGAGTGGCAACTGCGACACAAAAGTTTGCAAATTCAAACATACCCACCATCGTATCTGCGGACTTAAATTCGCAAAAGCGAATTTGACCCATCCCGCACCAACATCGCATATGCGATCCTGACCTCGCATTTTTTAGGCTCACATTTGCGAACAGGTTCTCGTAAATGCGAGACCTGCAGAACTGATGCACCAACATTCAAAAATCACTCTGTAGCATATCTGAAACTCACTCGTGTCCCTCGGGCTCTAGACCAAGCATGCACACAAGTTTAATAAAATCATACGAACTTTCTCGCCGATCGAAATACAAAAATAACATATAAAACTATGAATCAGACATCAAAATGAATGATATTTTCAAAGAAACTCAAGAACATGCAAATTTACAACCGGACATCCGAATCACGTCAAATCAACTCCATTTTGCACAAAATTTTGCAGACAAGTCATAAATAGTGAAATGAACATATTCCAAGTTCCGAAACCAATACCCGAATCTGGTAGCAACAAACTCAATCTAGGTCAAATTTAGGAATTCTTTAAACCTTCAAATTACTAGTTTTCAGCAAATCACGTTAAATCAAGTAAGGGGCTTCTGAATTCAATGTAGGCATACATCGAAGTCCCAAATCACGATACGGACCCACCGGGACCGTCAAAATACTTATCCGGGTCCATTTACACAACATTGACCGTAGTCAATACAAATGAGTTTTTAAGGTAAAATTTCACATTTTCTTGGATTTTCCACATAAAAACTTTCCAAAACACGATATGGACCGCGCTTGCAAATCGAGGAAGGCTAAACGGAGCTATTCGAGGTCTCAGAACACAAAAATAAAGGCTAAAACTGAAAGTGGCCTATTGGGTCATCACATTCTCTGCCTCTAAAGCAAATGTTCATCCTCAAACGGATGTAGGAAGGCACCTGGACTGGTGAAAAGGTGTGGGTATCTACTCCGCATGTCGGACTCGGACTCCCACGTGGCTGCCTCGACCGACTAACCTCTCCACTGCACTCGAACTGAAGGATAACTCTTAGACCTCAACTTTCGGACTTGCCGGGCTAGAATGGCCATCGGTTCCTCCTCGTAAGTCAAATCCTTGTCTAGTTGGACTGAGCTAAAATCTAACACATGGGATGGATCACCGTGATACTTCAGGAGCATGGACACATAGAACACCTAATGGACTGCTGATAAACCAGGTGGTAATGCCATTCTATAGGCCACCTTACCCACTCTCTCAAGAATCTCAAAAGGTTTGATATACCTAGGGATCAACTTGCCCTTCTTTCCGAACCTCATCACACTCTTCATGGGTGAAACTAGGGGTAGACATCTTTTTCCAACCATGAATGCAACATCATGAACTCTACGGTTGGCATACCTCTTCTGCCTAGGCTGAGCGGTGCGAAGTCGATCCTAAATCATCTTGACCTTTTCCAAGGCATTCTGAACCAAATTAGTACCCAAAAACAGAGCCTCTTCTAGCTTAAACCATCCAACTGGCGAACGGCACCGCCTCCCGTATAATTCCTCATAGGGAGTCATCTGAATGCTCGACTAGTAGTTGTTGTTATAGGCAAACTCCGCAAGTGGAAAGAACTGATCCCAAGAACCCCTAAATCCATGACGCAAGTGTGAAGCATATCCTCTAATATCTAAATAGTGCGCTCGGATTGTCTGTCCATCTGGGAGTGAAATGTTGTACTCAACTCAACTCGTGTGCCCAACTCACACTGTTCGACCCTTCTAGAAGTGTGAGGTGAACTGTGTACCTTGATAAAAATTTATGGAAATGGGCACACAGCGAAGACGGACGATCTCGTGGATATAGATCTCAATTAACCGCTCTGAAGAATAGGTAACTACTACTGGATAATGTGCCCGACTTGGGCAACCTGTCCCCAATGACCCATACCACGTCGAACTTCTTCTGAGTCTGTGGGAGACCAACAACAAAATTCATGGTAATACGTTCCCACTTCCACTCAGGAATCTCCAACCTCCAAAGTAAACCACCAGGCCTCTTATGCTCGTACTTTACTTGCAGACAATTCAGACACCGAGCTACATATGCTACTATATCCTTCTTCATTTTCCTCCGCCAATAATGATGTCACAAGTCCTAATACATCTTAGCGGCACCCAGATGAATTGAATACTCAGAATTGTGGGCCTTCTCAAGAATCAACTCACGAAGCCCATCCATATTGGGCACACAAATCTGACCCTACATCCGCAAAACCCCATCATCTCCAATAGTAACCTGCTTGGCACCAGCGTGTCCTTAAGGACAAAAAAATGGGGGTCATCATACTGACGCTCTCTGATGCGCTCATACAAAGAATACGAGACCATGCAAGCTAGAACATGACGAGGCTCCGAAACATCTAACCTCACGAACTGATTGGCCAAAGCCTGAACATCTTATGCTAGTGGCCTCTCCTGGGATGATACAAAATAGCGATATCATAGTCTTTCAATAGTTCCAACTACCTCATCTACCTCAAGTTGAGATCCTTTATACTTGAACAAATACTGTAGTCTTCGATGATCCGTGAACACCTCACACGACACGCCATAAAAATAGTGCCTCTAAATCTTCAGTGCATAAATAATGGTCGCCAACTCTAAGTCCTTAACAAGGTAATTCTTCTCATGAACCTTTAACTTCCGCGATGCGTATGCAATCACCCTTCCATCCTGAATCAATACTGCACCGAGCCTAATATGAGATGCATCATAATACACCGTGTAGGATCCTGAACATGTGGAAAACACCAACACTAGTGCCGTAGTCAAAGTAGTCTTGAGCTTCTGAAAGCTCAACTCACACTCATCCGACAACCTGAATGGAGCACCCTTCCGGGTCAATGTAGTCTATGGGGATGCTATGGATGAAAACCCCTCCATGACCGGCGATAATATCCCAGAAAACTCCGAAACTCTGTAGCTGAAGTAGGTGTGGGCCAGTTCTGAACTGCCTCAATATTCTTAGTATTCTCTTTTATGCCTTCTACCGATACAACATGCCCCAAAAAGGTGACCGAGTCTAACCAAAATTCTTGCTTTGAAAACTTAGCATATAACTGACAATCTCTCAGAGTTTGAAGAACAATCCGAAGATGCTTCTCATGCTCCTCTCGACTGCGGGAGTAGATCAAGATGTAATCAATAAACACAATCACAAAAAAAATCTTAATAGGGCTTGAATCCCGGTTCATCAAATCCATAAATGTTGTTGGGGCATTTGTCAACCCAAATGACATCACTAGGAACTCATAATGCCTATATCGAGTCCGAAAAATCATTTTAGGGACATCTGATGCCCTAATCTTCAAGTGACGGTAGCCAGACCTCAAATCGATCTTCAAAAATACTTTGGCACCTTGAAGTTGATCAAATAAGTCATCAATCCTCGGCAACGGATACTTGTTCTTGATAGTGAATTTGTTCAAATGTCGATAGTCTATATACATCCTCATCAATCCATCTTTATTTTTCACAAACAACACAGGCACACCCCAGGGTGAGACATTAGATCTAATGCATCCCTTTATCAAGCAAATATTGCAACTGCTCCTTCAATTCCTTCAACTTCGGCGAGGCCATAAAGTATGGTGGAATGGAAATGGGCTGAGTTCCTGGAGCTAAATCAATACAACAGTCAATATCTCTGTCCGGTGGCATCCTCGGCATATCTGTATGAAATACCTCTAGAAACTCGTGCACAATAGGTACCAAATCCATGGAAGGAACCTCTGCACTAGAATCACGAACATAGGCCAAATAAGCTCGACATCCCTTCTCGACCATACGTTGGGCCTTCACATAACAAATAACCCTACTGGTATAATGGCCAAGAGTCCTTCTCTACTCTAATCAAGGAACCCTGGCATGGCTAAGGTCATCGTCTTGGCGTGACAGTCTAATATAGCATGATAAGTTGATAGACAATCTATACCCAAGATATATCCAAATCTATAATATCAAGAAGTGGAGATCTAAACTAGTCTCAAGACTCCCAATAGTAATCACACACGATCGATAGACACGATATACGTAGAACCTCTCACAAGCGTGGACACATACACATTAGCACTCAAAGAATCACGAGGCACAACCAGATATGAAGCGGAATAGGATAACACGTAGGAATAGGTAGAGCCTGGATCAAATAGAACTGAAGCATCTCTATGGGAAACTGGAACAATACCTGTGATAACAACATCAGATGACTCGGCCTTAGGTCTAGCTTGAAAGCATAAAATCGGAATTGGGCCCCACCACTTTGACCTACGTCTCTTGAACGGCCTTCTAGATGGCTGGACTCCACCTCTAATGGCCTGACCTCCACCTCTAACTGTCTAGCCCCTGCCTCTAGTTGGCTGGGCAGGCGGTGAAGCAATCGGTGCCGGAATCATGGCACAAGAACTCTGTCATGGAATGTCGCTCAACAATCTCGGACGAAACTTCCTGACAGGAACAGTACTCCACACCCAAAACACCCATCCCGTTGTTGTGGCTACTGAAGCAGAAGCTGACTCGAACGGTCCGGATAACTATAGTGATAGCTCTAGATAGGGGTCACACTAATAAGAGTTGATGGTGCACTATAGGCTGGTTTCCCATAATGAGATACATAAGAACCACGACTCCCCAAAGCACTATGAGATGCCTGAAGCGCTAACTGAAATGTCCTGGGAGGATGACCTCTACAAAAGTACCCCTACCTCCAGATGAGGCACTAATAAAACTATTGGAATGATAAGGCCTCTTATCAGACACCGGCCCCCTCTCCTGACCACAAACCATCTTGATCCGTCTAGCAATATCTACAGCCCTCTAGAAAGAAATGTCATATTCAGTCTCCTTGGCCATTTGTAGCCTGATAGTGAAAGTGATCCCATCGATGGATCTCCTAACTGTCTCCCTCTCAATAGGAATCAATATAATGGCATGGCGAGCTAGGTCCGCAAATCGAGTCTCGTACTGGGTAACAGTCATACTACCTTGCAGAAGACGCTCAAACTGCCAGCGGTAATACTCTCTCAGGGTGACAGGGATGAATTTCTCTAGAAATAGCTGTGAAAGCTGATCCCAGGTAAGTGCAGGCGAACCAGTTGGTCTAGTAAACATATAGTCTCTCCACTATCTCTTGGCGGAACAAGTCATCTGAAACACTGCAAAGTCGACCCTGTTTGTTTCAACTATACCCATGTGTCCGCAATACCTCGTGGAAATGATCTAGATAATCTTGTGGGTCCTCAGAAAGTGCACTACTGAAATGAATAGGGAATATTTTGGAAAACTTATCCAACCTCAACGAAACCTCAGAGACATAGCGGGCCTATCACTGTCCTATGCCGCAACAAGCGCTGAACCACCCCAACTGGCTAGGCTATTGGAGTTTGATACTAGGGAGCCGCCTTCTCCGAATTTGTGAGTATAAGGAGTCTGTGCTCCTCCCCTATCCCTAGATATGGCTAGTGCCACCGGGAATGCACCGGTCTGGGCCACACTCTCCATAAGGCCCACCAAGTGGACTAAAGCGTCCTGAAGCACTGGAGTGGCTATGAACCCCTATGGGATCTGAGCTAGTCCGACGGGCATGGTCTGAGCTGGGGACTCCTCCTCCTCATGATCAATCTGAGGCTCAACTACGGGTGTTGCTGCTCGAGCTCTAGGTTGACCTCTGCATCTGCCTCAACCTCGGCCTCTAACTTTGGCAGTAGCTGTCATAGGGGGCTCCGGCTCCTGTCCGGCTATAGACGCTATGTGTGTTATCGTCATTTGCGAGAGAACAAGAATAGAATGGCTCAATCATCAATGATAGAATAAAATCGCACGATAGAGAAGAAAAGAAGTGAATTCTTTCCTAAACTCCATAGACTCTGGAAGATAAGTACAGACATCTTCGTACCGATCCTCTAGACTCTAATAAGATTGCTTGTGACTCGTGAGACCTAGAAAACCTAGTTTTATTATACCAACTTGTCATGACCTAGAATTCTCACCCTCGGGATCGTGATGACGCCTAATATTTTACTTGCTAGGCAAGCCAACGTTAAATATAGTTATTAGCCTTTTTTAACATTTCAAATTAAGTGAAAACCAATAACTAAATAAACTAAAATACAGTAAATAAACTAAAATAACAACGGTATCCAAATATAATCCCAGAACTGGTGTCTAGGGGTGTTCAAAACCGATCCGAAATCGAAAACTGAACCGAACCGAAGCTTAATGGCTTACTGGTATCGGATTAACGGTTTAACGGACGGGGAACGGATTGGGATTTTTTAATTAACGGCTTATCGGATTGGGGGCGGATTATTCAATTTTCTTAACGGCTAATCCGTTAACCCGTTAAGAATATAAAATTTATTTTTATCCATATATAATTATATATTATATATTAAATATCAAAAACAAAAACACAAAATGACAAAAACCCTTCCACTCTCCTAATTCTTAAACAAACAGAAACCCTAAACTTAATTCCTAATTTCCTATTTCCTAACGCCTACTGCTGTGAGCCGTCGCCCGTCTGCGGTCTGCCCTACTCTCCAGTCTGCACTCTCCACTCTCCACTCTCCTCGACGGCTCGACCTCGAGCCCTCGTCCTCGTCCAGTCTTCTCGTCCTCGTCCTCGTCCAGTCCGCCAGTTGTCCTCGTCCTCGTCGACTTCACTTCACCAGCTGACGCCCGACAGGCGACAGCCGTCTGCCCGTCTCCGGTCTACTTGTGACTCGCCGTCTCCGGT
>ML318839.1:0-24515 GCA_005239505.1 Nicotiana paniculata
ATCACGTATTTTGATGATATTTGAAAGAGCAGTACTTGGGAAAATATATTTTGAACATCACGCGTTTTGAGGATATTTGAAAGAGCAGTACTTGGGAAAATATATTTTGAACATCACGCGTTTTGAGGATATTTGAAAGAGCAGTACTTGGGAAAATATATTTTGAACATCACATATTTTGATGATATTTGAAAGATCAGTATTTGGGAAAGTATATTTGAACACCACGTATTTTGGAGAGACTATGTTGTTAAAGTTTCTCTTTATAAAAATATATAAATATACATTCAGAGAAAGTATGTTTCAATGAAATTTTTTTCTCTATTCCGAAATGATTATGTTTCAAAATAAACTCACGATTTGAAGGTTTCCACTCGAAGGTTGACCAGTTTTATAAAGCTTATTGGCTATGGCCTGACGTAGATAAATTGATGCAGCGCTGAGTTGCTAGTGCTTTTATTGGGTTGTGATTCTCGCCATTTGGATTGTATTCTTTCCATTCTCTTTGCGTATTTCTATTATGATGTCCGTTGATCGTAATTATTTAATTTCCTTCCGTATTATTCGATCGTATCGTTAATTATATTGAAAAATCTTTAGATAGATATTTTGTTTCGGTCTTTTATACATTTATGCCTTTTTACTTATTAGACCGGTGGTGTCTTGACTAGTCCTCGTCACTACTTCACCGAGGTTAGTCTTGATACTTACTGGGCACCGTTGTGGTGTGCTCATACTACACTTCTGCACCTTTTTGTGTGCAGCTTCAGGTAATTGTTGTTAGTAGCTGCGCAAATCATTGCTGAGGAGACTCAAGGTAACCTGCTGCTGCGTTCGCAGGCTTTGAAGTGACCTTCCTATTTTATTTCTATTTAACTGTACTTACTTATTCATAGATAGTTGTATTTAGATTTGATAGAAAGATTTCATAGAGCTTATGACTTGTATTTACCGGGTTTTGGAAATTGTAAACTCCGTCAAGAATACTATTTCGAAAGTTTTAAAATTCCTTTATTATTGTTGTTTTTCATTAAAAATGTTAGGATTACCTAGTCCATGAGACTAGGTGCCATCACGATACCCGACAAAGGGAAATTTGGGACGTGACACCCACTCTCTCCTCTCTCTAATTTATCAGAAAATAGTCTTAAAATGAAAGGGGTAAGTGTTTTAATGAACTTTGGGTCAGGTATAAAATTTTAATTTTAACATCCCCGAAACAGAAATACGGTCAGGAATGCGATCACATTTAGGCTATGCGGTCTGCATTCCTTTCGCATAAATGGCCCTCAAATGGGCCAAAAAGAAAAGCAGACTACCCAGGTATGAGACCACTATGCGGTCCGCATACCTGTTATGCGATCGCATAGTGCGTCACATAACTCCCTACGCAAAAATCAAGGTGCAAGAATGGGACAACTATGCAGCCCGCATTCGTGAAATGCGATCGCATTCTAGGCCGCATAGCTATCCTCAAAATGGACAGCAAACTGTCCAAGTATGCGACCACTATGCGGTCCGCATATCTGATCTGCGATCGTATAGTAGACCGCAGACCTGCGCAAATCTGGAAAATTATATCTTTTAAGTCCCGGGGTACTTTTTACTCAAAAAGGGCCCGTTTTAAGAATTTCTACAGTTATAACAATACGGGAACCTATTTGGGCATTATTTTTAGCCATGAAATTTTATGGGTCATTACACAACCCCAAGCTTTATACCACCTCATGCACGTTAATATCACATTACAATAACAACTCGCACCACATGTTCCCATATATAACGATTTTCCAACAATCCACAATATCAATGTTTCCACAACAATAGCCCGTGGGTCCACCACAACGGGCACAAGAATATCAACAACAACAACAATGAAAGTAAGATGCTTAAAAGGAACATGTTTCAACAATAACAATTTCTCCTCAAAGTGATAACGACTTTCACAACCTCAACACAAAAAAATGAGAGACAATGTATAACCATGATGTTAAATAGGAATAACTCACAATGAAAAAGATAACGTGTAGTAATAACTTCAAATAATGGATATCAACAAGGAAAGAAATAACATGAACAATAACTTCAAATAAAGGTAGGCAACAATGAATGAGGTTATAGGAAATAAAGACTTCAATTGATGATAATCAATAATGAAAGAGATAACATGTATAATGACTTCAAATAATTATAATCAACAATGAAGATATCATGTTACAATAAATGAGACAACAAGTTCAACTGAAGCGTGAGAGAAATTATCAATTAGCAGGTATAACAAGTGTTAATGTAATCATTCCTGGTATGTAAGAATAGACTAACAAAAGTAAGAATAGATTAACTTAGAGAATTTAGAACATGATATAGCATTTCAATTGAAGCATGAAAATAGTCTAAGTAGACTATATCTGTGAAATACTACGTACAACCTGTGTACCCACTCATCACCTTGCGTACATGGATTTTACTTAGTATAATTAAATCTAACCGTACCAGACCTAAAGGTAGTTCCCCCACACAACGTTAGGCAAGATAGTTACCTTAACTAGGCCAATTCAATACTCGAAAATAGATTTTCCCTTTAATTCTGCCTCTACACTACTCAAACCCATCCAAATCGACTCAATATCATCAAAAAATACTAGGGAAATCAATTGCAACATAAAAAGCTAAGGTCTTTACACTTTTCTCAAAAAGTCAACGAAGGTCAACTCGAGGCTTTCCCAGTCAATACTCGGGTCCAATTGTAGATTACATATACCCATGTTGCCACAAGTTCATATGTGTTATTAGTTTCAAAACCTGAGTCCAAATCGACTCTCAAAACTCAATTTCTTATTTTCCAAAAACATGAAAAAGTTTCACAAATTTTCACTTTGATTCACATGATTTTGATGTTAAAATCTAAGATATGTTGATGGAATATGATTAGAAATAGATTAGAATCATGTACCCAAGGTTTGTATGTGAAAATCCCCTCTCCAAATCGCCTACTACCGAGTCTTGGGTTCAAAAATGAGAGAATAAGTTCAAAAATCCTTTCTCCCAGTCCTCGTAATTGCAGACCAGGGCTCGTATGCGAACCCTCGTAATTGCAGACCAGGGCATGCATATGCGAACCCTGACAGCCTAAGTGAACGTCAGATTTGCGATGAAAGCTTCGCAATAGCGAACTGGAGGACCTTTATAAAATTGAACAATTGTTCGCTAATGAGAACTATGCTGGAATCATGTGGACTTCACAAATGTGAAGGGGAGGTCGCATTTGCGATAATTGGTCCTCCTCTGTCACCTTCGCAAATGCGAGCTTGGTGTTCGCATTTCCGACATTAGAGCACCAAACACCAAATTGTTTTTTTCCAATTTCAGTCGAAAACACCTTGAAACATGTCTGAGCTCATCTGAGCCCTCGGGGCTCCAAATCAAACATCCACACAAGTCTAAAAATATCATACGAACTCGCTCACGTGGCCAGAACACGAACATAACATCTTAAACTACGAATTGAATTCGAAAATGCATGTAATTCAGGAAATTTTTAGTAACTTCTTGAATTATAACTAAGCATCTGAATCTTATCAAATCAATTCCAAACTACACCATGTTTTGCAGACAAGTTCTAAATACCATATCTGACCTATTCCAGGTCCCAAAATCAAACCTTGAACTCGATAGTAAAAAGTCAACCTACAGTCAAACTTTTGAACTTTTAATTTCCAATTTTCGGCACATTAAAGAAAATCAACCTACGGACTTCCTAAAATAATTTCGGGCCTATACCCAAGTCCGAAATGACGATACGAAGCTAGCGGAGACATAAACACATAATTTTGAGGTATATTTCACAAAAGTCAAAGTTTGGACAACATTTTGAAATTTAAACTTCTACGTCAAAATCAAGGGTCTAAATCAACCCTAAAGCTTCCCAGAATGAAACTGACCAACCATGCAAGTCATAAAATCGTAAACACACAAGTGTGAAAAATAAAAGGAGTTACGCGGCGCAATTATACAAAACGGCCGGGTGGGTCGTTATAATCATAATTGCGACAACTACCTAATGAGATTTCCCAACTTGGCCAAAACCATCTGAAATCATCCTGAAACACACCCCGAAACTCACTCGAGCCTCTCAGGACCTCATCAAATCATACCAACAAGTACGTAAACCTCATATGAACTTACTCTCACACTAGGATAAAATAACATATAAAATCATGAATCAAGCAGCAAAACACGTCATACAAGCTATGAAGCTCAAGAAGTTAAATATTCACAACCAAACGTCCAATTCCTACCAAACCAACTCGTAATGACACCGAATTTTCCAAACAAGTTTGTAGTTACAAAACAAACCTACTCCAAGTTCCGAAATAATAATCCGAACCCAATAACCACAAAGTTAAACCTTGGTCAAACATATGAAATTCCTAACCCCCATATTGCCAACTTTCGCTAAAAATAGCCAAATCACCTAGGAACCTCCAAATACAAATCTTGATGTACATTTGAGTAAAAAATCACTGTACGAACCTATATTAACCCTAAAGACATGACTCCAAGACTGTTTACATAAAAGGCAACATTGGTCAACTATTCTACTAAATATATTCCAAATAGGAATATTTCTCTTCCAAATCAATCTTGAACCTCTCAAAAATCAAAACTAACCATACCCAAACCTTGTAATACATCATATAAAGATACTCAATAGGTAAGGATTGCTACTTATTGGGTACATGGGATCAGTTATATTCATACTATGCGCTGCACTTCATGTACATATCAAAGCATTGCTGGTTGCAGCGGTCATTAGGAGCCGCCATTAGATATTATAAGAGATGTCAAGGTAGCAATGTTGTTTCTCGCTCGGAGGCTTCGAGTACCCTTATATCTCCAATATTACTGTTATGTATTTAAGACAATACTATATTATCACTCAAAACTTGTAATTTTTACTCTGTTGAGCTCATGACATAGAGACACCAATTATTGGGGTGGATTTCAGTTATATTTTCATTTTGTTTTAGTATTTTTGTTACAATTCAAAGTTTAAGGTTATTCTTATTATTATTATTGTTTATTTCCGTATTTGTATTTTTTTCTTTCCTAACAGAAGCATTGGACGCCATCACGACCTACGATGAGAATTGGGTTGTGACATTAAGTTGTAAGAGTTGACCGAGTTTTGATTTTTATGTAGACAATGTCATAATGGTGTTTTGATGGTTCCAATAGGTTTTTATGATGATTTAGTACATAGACATATTCCTAGATCGAGATTTGTATTTGGAGGTCTTGGGTTGATTTTTCTCTATTTGGCAAAAGTTGGAAATTTGAAGGTTTTGATGGTTCATAGGTTTGATCGTTAGTTGACTTTGGTTTTATTGGACCTAGATTTTGGTTCACAAAGTTGTAATAATTTTGTTTTTTCATTCGGGGCTTGTGTGAAAATTTGGATATAATTCAGACTGTTTAGGCTTGAATCGGACGTTTGGTTCGAAGTTTGGAAGTTAATGAACTTAAGAGAAGCTTAATGTGTGTTTTGATCATTGATTCATAGTTTTACTGTTATTCGCTATGTTTTGAGAATTTGGATAAGTTTGGTGAAGGTATTAGGACATTTTGGTGTGACTGGATGGAGTCCGGGGAGGGGGGGGGGGGGGGGAGGTGTTTCATGGTGGTTTCAGGCTATTTCCATGAGTTTTGGACATCCTATTTTTGCTAGTGTCTGATGTTCTATGCATTTGCGTGGGTGCATCGTGTTTGCGATGAAGGTATTTGAATCTGGGAGTTTTCTCTTCGGGTTTGTGGAAGGCTTCCGTGTTGGCAAAGAAGGGAGTGGTACTGAGAGGCATGCCTTCACGTTCATGATGCTTTTGGGCTTGTTCGCTAAGGGTAGAGAACCTTTGGCCTTCGTGTTCGTGATGCCCACGTCGCGTTAAGGGGATATTTGTTCTGGCAGTGATTTTGGTCTTCGCAAACGCACGGCATGTGCCACGTTCGTGAAAGGTTTAGTAGGGAAGTGCTTTAAAATGTCTTTTTCGGGACTTTGGATTCATTTTATCATATTTTTAGATTAGGAGCTCAGACTGAGGTGGTTTTCACCCAATTGGATTGGTAAGTGTTCTTGGCTCGAAATATATTATTATTCATGATTCTACCTTTGATTTATAAATTTTATTGGTAAAATCTATGAGAGAAAAATTAGGGGTTCTGGAAAAACTTTTCTAAAGTGAAAAATAAGGATTTGGAGTAAGTGTTGGATGAAACTTGTCTTTTGGACTCGATCGAAATGGGTGTTTGGGATATGTGAATTTCGTCAGATTCCGAGAGGCGGGTTCGCGTTGAGTTTTCAATTGACTTTGTGAAATTTATAAAAGATCTGGGTTGGATTTCTATGGACTTGTTTGACACTAGTATGTTGTATTTGGATAGATTCTGCTCGGTTCGAGGTTGGTTTGAGAGGAATGGCTATTTTGGGAGATTAGAGTCTACTAGGTGGAGGTAAGTCTCTTGTCTAACCTTGTTAAGAGGGAAACACCTATGATTGTACTTGTTTACTATGTTTTTGAGGTATTATGGATGGTTTCTATACATAGTGGGAAATGTATATGCATTCACCGAGTTTATATCATGAACTAGGGTAGAAATTTAAATATTTCATGTTTTGTTTGACTATGTCCTCGTTTGAACCATAATTTATTTAGTTTATTTGCCTTGTTTGCTCTCTTATCATATTAGAAATCATGCCTAGGCTTATGACTAATTGTGAGGGCATGAGGACCTATTCTTAATATGTTGAAATGCATATTTATCTGTAGTTACATAGAGATTTCATGAGCACATATCTGTAAGATATTTGATAAGTCGTTGTGCATCTTCTATCAATAATTCTTTAGTGTATTTTATTCATTTTTCATTAATGGATACGTGATTTGGACTGGGAAGTTGCCATGAAGGCTAAGGATGCCAGTGAATTATAGTTACACAACATTGGACATGATGATCAGATTGATTTATGAAAGATATTGCACCCCTCTTGGAAGGGTAACCCTCAACTTAGGTCGGTGAGGCCATATTCTGATTCATTTGAAAATATAGTCTCTCTCATCTGAGGGGTAAACATACCCAAAAGCTCATATATACAAAAAAAACCTTCAACTGTGCAGCTTGATGAGATTGTGAACACATATACTGATATACAAGATATGCAGGACTCGCATACAAGCCTCTAGAGATAACTGAAATGTACCATGGTTGGAACAGGGTCTCGACCTACCCATCAAACATGTATATATGTAATGGACTCCAACCTATAGACCTGGTAACTCCGGGGAAGTGGAGCTTATAACAAAATTGATGTTTGGCTCTGCCTATTAGGAAGGTCTATCCAGCTGTCTATCGGGACCTGCAGGCATGAAATGCAGCGTCCCTGACAAAAGGAACGTCAGTATGAAATAGTGTCCCGAGTATGTAAGGAACCAAAATAACTAAAAGATGAAATTGAACTGATAATATAACAACTGAAAGTAACTAGGAGTCAAAGATAATCCGATGATATGCTTACCTGCAGATACTGACTCAACTCTCTCAGTATAGTAAGTAAAATAGCTATCCAGCATTATAAGGCTCGGTATGTGTCATTGCTCTGCCATAGTAGGCTCTCTCATAGGTGCTCGCCACAGTAGGATTGGTATATAACTTACCATCTGATCAGCGGTTGCCCAATAGGGGCCTTCCCATCGGTTATAGCTCGATGCTGGTGAAAATATTTTAATATCATATATATATATATATATATATATATATATGTACCCCTTACTCTCTTCACTAGAAGAAGACAATATTTAACTGAATATAATGTTCCAATAAGAGAGAATAGTGTAACTTGTGAGACTAGGATAATATACATAAATGCAAGAGTACTAAGTTTTCTTTATGTCTCGTTCAAACTCATGTAGTTAAAGGATCATGCAAAAATGAAGGAAATGCTTAGACATAACATACCTTATCACAATATTTCCAATCACCACGTTGAACTCGCCTATTTTCACCCTAATCTATAACATTAATAATAATACTATCATTAAGTTACGAAAGATACAACTATCGAACAACGAATGACAAGCTTATTTTGTGTTATAACGGGCAGCATCTCCCCTACAATCATTACTTCTTCCAAATTCAATATAACACCAATAACACAAGAACACAAAAATAAAAAAATATATACATTATGTTCTAATCTTATATACATCACAAAATACTATAAAAAAAACCTAACACACCTCAATTTCGTCATACACAAAACGACCACCGTAGTAATGCCAAACAACCAAAAAATGTTATGAGAACGACCAGCCCAACACCCTGAATTATGTCATTTTTATCCACACTCTTTCTCCTCCAAAAATCCCTAAAACAGTAGCAAAACATGCGATCCAACAGAAACACAAAATAGTCCATAAAATAGTCAACTACAAGTTGGATAACTCGAATTCACGGCTTCCGATCACCGTCCTGTCAGTTCTTACAATTGTAGAACGACTTCCCATACCATTACAGAAGAAAAAATGGAATAAAGAGAGAAATAAAATCACCTTATTTGTTAAATAACTCAGCTCCTATCTTGGTTCTTCAAATTTTAAGTTTTTACTCCAACTAGAACTTGAAAAGGAGAGAATCAATTAGGGTTTGTTTGCAATTTTTGGGAAGATTTTTATAGGGGTTTACGTCTGGTTATTTTATTATATAATGAATGTTATATTTCAGGAGATAAGCCCTTAAATGGGATCTTTGGAAGACCCGAAATAGCCCATTTTGGATATATTCAATCCTCTCATTTGAGCAAGTAGTTGACACACCTACATGTCACCTAGGGGTATGTGTAGTCTCATACAAACACGCATATATCACTCTAATCCGATGTCGTGTTGACAAAACATTTAATGAGTTAGAAAATAGTCCCATATATTTTCAAATTGATTGGTAGAACTATATGTAACTCTATATATATTGGGAGAAAATCACATATACATTTGACCTAAGTTT
This sequence comes from Nicotiana paniculata, assembly GCA_005239505.1. Taxonomy (NCBI): domain Eukaryota; kingdom Viridiplantae; phylum Streptophyta; class Magnoliopsida; order Solanales; family Solanaceae; genus Nicotiana; species Nicotiana paniculata. The sequence goes on from ML318839.1 coordinate 9,055, forward strand.
CAACATATTTATGAATGCAACTTGTGATGACCTTTTCCAACTTTTGTTCCACAAATCACTTGATTTAAAAACATAACACACGAGTATCATATGACTAAAATAAATCATAAAATAATCTCCTTATAATGTTAAGAACCCTAGTATAACCCCAAAAGTATATGTTATAACTTTCCCAACTTGTCGACTTTCGACGAAACTTATTTTCTTCAATTCGTTTAGCTTCTAAGCCTTCAAACCCTCTTGGTACTTGGTATTAATGATCTTAAATATTTTTAACCTCCACGTTAACATGATTAATTACCTTTGTAAACTTTTCAAAGATAATTTTATTTATGAGCTTACATCAGTTGACTTACGGCGTATTCTTACGTACTAAAATATATGGTGTAACAGGATCTTGTATCAATTGAGCATGAATCTTATTATTGGCTCATTTTGAAGTATATATTTATTTCATTATACATTGTTACTTGACATCCTTATATGCTAGTTGGGAGTCCCGGCTCCGTTATTTGAGTATGTTGTCCTTTATTATTATATCTGAGTAGTGATAGGGTTATTTTTGTGCTAAAAAATCATGATTATTCGTTGATATATATGATTCTTAACATTCATGATATTACCTATCGCTCCAGTTTTTAACTCTGTTATTTTTTATGTGATAAGTATCTAGAAGAATCTAGCCTCGGCACTAGTTCTTCGAGGCTAGACTTGACACTTACTAGGTACCGACTATGGTGTACTAATACTACGCTTTTGCACATCTTTTTGTGCAGATCCTCAGGTTGGTCATAGTAGAGATTATGGATTGGGCTAGCAGTTATGACGAAGACTTGGGGTGAGATGCATTACATAGATTTACTTTGCAGTTCTCGATTCCATGTTCCTTTTACATATTTTTTTCTCATCATACTCATGACAACTTCATATGTACACAGACTTGATCTTATTTTCACAGTTGCTCGTGTACTTGTGACACCTAGTCTTGGGCGTATTGTATTGATCATGTTTAGGCCTTGATTGTGGTGTTATTAGATATTACCACTGTGTTTTAGATTATTTCCATATTTCATTGCTATATATCTCTGTTAAGTAATAAAAATAGACTTTATATGTTATCTTTAAGTTGTCTTGCACATCAAGTTCGACTAGGCACCATCACAGCCTTGAGGTAGGATTTAGGGTCGTGATAATTTGTCTCCCACTTATGATAGTTGATTCACTGTGTCACCAACATTCAATTCTGTAAACGACAACTTGTTTTCAACTTTCGTTGATGCACTTCGTCACAAACATCTAATTGTTGATTCACTTATAATCAATTTTTTCCCTCTCTCCATCTTTTAGAGAAGAGTTTCTTCCCCTCACATCAGATTTGCTTGCACCTATTTTAACTTACATACATCCTTCTTAGATTACATGCATATATCATTGGCTTGACGTTGTTCAACATAATCATTAGCCAGATAGGTGACACATATTTGCTAACACCTATCGGTAGCAAACACTACTTGATTCTCTCCCAAGATCATAAAAGTTATGATACCAGTATGAAGGAAAAATAATTTGTTAAATCTATGAATGATCTTTATAATTTTTTATTTCTCTCGACACAATAATGAAAGAGCAACGACTCTATTTATAATACTGAAAATCTATTTTAACCAGAAATTTATTCCTATATAATTCTGATTATAAGTCTTATTTAAACATGAATTGAATAAACTTACAAATATCAAATACTAAATAAATAAGATATCCTACTACAATTTTAAATTAGTTTTCGAACAGTCTCAAACTATAAAAAACAAAATTTCATAAATACTTTAGCAGCTAAAATCAGAGCATTCTACCTTCTAATAAAAACGTTGAAGCAATAAAGGAACTCATGCAAATATAGTGTTGATGTAAAAGGTGGCCTTGATATATTTGTGATGGAGACAACAGTTTTTATCAGGGGAAGTTTTCATTAGATGTAGAAGTAGTGGGCCAATACTATAACTAATGATAATTAAATATAAATAAGTGAACACATAAAAAAGGTCAAAATGGTTCAGCATATTCATATTTAAAATAGGTCATGATGGCACATAATCTCTAAAACTAGGTAACGTTATCACTCATCAACATTTAAAATATTAAAACATGATCAAATAAAGATGATTTTATTATAAATGCGAAAATAGAGGTTATACAAGCCAAAGCGGCGATACTAAAAAATATCTCCCCAGAACTAGGTAGTACAAAGTCATGAGCTTTAATGGAATACAGAAGAATATCTCAAAATATAATACTCTTCAAAATATATAAATGACAATATCAATATAAGGACAAGACTCCAAGGGATTGCGACGGTCAATGTAGATTTGTGTTGTATCTTAATGGTCGATAATCCCTCACTACCTAGATCTATTGCCTCCAATACCTGCACCTGCAAAAGGATATACAAAATTGTAGTATGAGTATACCCCAGCCAGTACCTTGTAAGTATCAAGAGTAACCTCGATGAAGTAGTAACAAGGTTCAAGTCATCTGATACTCACTAGTAAAAAAGCTCTGCAATATATCAATAGCTAGCAATAGAATATATATATATATATATATATATATATATATATATATATATATACACATATCAACCATCTCGTAGACCAAGCGATGACAACTAACTGTGGAAAACTCATTTTAGTCAACAAATCATAAAAGGAGTGGGGCATGCAATAGCATGTCAAATTCAACTAACTACTCATTAAAATACAAAACAGAAGCTTTTAAGAAACATGTGAGAAATCAAAATATCTACAACATTTCAACACATAAAGACAATCAAGAAAGACAACCCCAAATCATCACATAACATCATCAACAATGACACCCTTATCTCACCCCGTGTACATAACAATGATATGCATGCCTTATTTGGCCATACGCATATCGCCGCCCTTTTTTCCCACCCTTATGATCCACACAACAAAAATAGTTAAATGTCACCCTTAAACTCCATACAACAACAATAGTGAAATACACCCTTATACTCCACACAACAATAAACCTCATAACTTGTCCATATGTGCCACAATATTACTAAATAATAATACCAAAGTTTCATCAAGAGATAAGCTCACAACTTATCAACGAAATACACAAGGACATGACAATAACATAAAAGTGCGGAGGTGTCACGACCCCAATTCCTAAACCGATTGTGATGGCGTCTATCGTGGAACTAGGCTAGACAACAATCACATAATTACAGTTTTTTTCTAAAATCCCCAACCATCTTTCAACATTTCATGAAATATATAAAATTACTGAATTCATCAGGCAAAATAAACAGCTAAATAGTCTAAACCATCCCCAAAATTCGGAGTCAACATGTCATGAGCATCTAAGAAATATACAAACAAGTCTACCATTATAATACTAAACCTCCGAACGAATAAGTAGATATAACAAAAGAAGGGAAAACAGAGATGCTGCGGACACTGAACAACTATCTCTATATTCCGAACTACGGGTCTGCACGGAATAGATGACTAACGCTCGGTATCTGCACTTGAATCTGCACTCAGGGGTGCAGGGAGTGATGTGAGTACGCCTACTCAGTAGTAATGAGAATAAATCAAGTCTAACTGGCAAGAAACACATAAGAATCAATATCATCAATTCACAATATGCACAACCTTTCTTTCCAACAGTATATATATAGATATATGAAATCATCATGCCTTAAAACCAACTTCCGAAAAATCCTTTGAAAAATGTGTTTTCCAACAATTTCAGAAATAAAAATAATCGAAAGATTTAGTGTAAAAATGAAATAAATCATAAGTAGAACCTCGGGCAAAAACATGAATCCTAAATATCCCCTCTGGCAGAACATCACTCAGCACCTCACAGCCACTCAATATCAGCCCCTCGGGCAACCTCACTGTCACTCATGCCTCCCAATCACTCATCACTCGGCACTCGACACTTAGTAGGTACTTGCACTCACCGGGGTTATCTACAGACTACGGAGGGGCTCCTTCAGCCCAAGCGCTAATATCAAGACACCTCGTGGCGTATCATATCCTCACAAATCAGGCCCTCGACCTCACTCAGTCAGAACCTCTCAAAAGCCCCTCGGGCGTATCAGTAAAACGGGGTACTCGAACCAAAACATCCTTTTATATCTTCAAAATAGTGTAAATAAGGTTGAGTTTCGAAGACAGTTAAGCAAAATATGACTGAGTGTAAATCATAAATCAACAGTGAGGAAATAGCAGTAAACAGGCCCCAAAGGGTCTAAAACAAGTTGGCATGAGGCCCCAAACATGGGTTATAGCCCAAATATACCAATAGTCTTTAGAACACAATTTAACATATGATTTAGAGTGAATATGCAACCAATGGCTGCCGCGGAGAGGGCCAAGTCCAATCGAAAAATCAGTGCGCGCCACATATTTGGCATCCGACATGTGCGCCATTCTAAAAACAGTGAGAAATATGAAGCCCGAGGTTTCATTTCCCTCAGGACAAGATTTATAACCATTACTTACCTCTACCCGGCCACACCACTAATCTGCGATGCTCTTGCCCCTCAAGTTGGCTCCCTATTTCTCCGAATCTAACCAAAACCAGATCATAATCATCAATATACGCTTCAGGAACACAACCCAATCGAAAATTGTCAATTTACAAAAAATTCTCAAAATTCGACCAAACCCGAGCCCCGATCCCACGTCTCGGAATTTGATATAACTTACATCACTAGAATCCTCTTCCTCCCACGATTCTAGACATACAAAGAACACTAAAATCGGACCACAATTGCCCACTCAAATCCTCAAAATATAAATCCAATTCCATGCACCTTTCTTCCCCAAATTTTGTTTAATTTCAACATTTTCCAGTTTAATTAATTAGGAAACGACATATAAACGAGTTATGAAGTTGGAACCTTACCTCCAAGCGAGCCCCTTTGATTTCTTCTTCAAATCCTTCTCAAATAGCTCTCAACTCGTACAAAAATGTAGGAAAGAAATGAGCTAATTTCGCACAAATGGCCTTTAAAACATTCTGCCTAGCAATTAATTTCCTTAGTGCGATTGCAGCTCTAGCCACGCGATCGCGATGCACACCCCATACCACTCTACGCGATCGCACACCAACTCACGTGATCGCAGAGAACAAACGACCAACCCTCACACGCGCCTAAGAACCTCTATGTGACCGCACCAATGCGCACGCGATCACACTGCTTTACCTGACCAACCTATGTGATTGCAGTCCTAACCATGCGATCGCATAGAACAAAATACATGCCCCACTCTTTTACTCTACGCGATCGTGGATGAGTCCACGCGATCGCATTGAAAAATTCACTACCGCTAAAACACTAGAAAATAATAGACTTCTTAAGGCCAAAAAGTGCCCGTTTGAGCATCCGAAATACACCCGAGGCCCTCGGGACCTCAACCAATCCTACCAACACACCCCATAACATCATTCAAACTTGGACGAACCTTCGAAACACCAAAACCAACACGAAAACACCATAATTACATCAATTTCAAGCCTTTGAACTTTGAAACTTCTAAATTTTGCCAACGATGCCGAAACCAACCAAAAAACCTCCGAATTGACCTAAAATTTTGCACACATATCCAAAATGACATTACGAACCTGCTCCAATTGTCGGAATTCCATTTCGATCCCTATAGCCTGTTTTCCACTGCTGACCGGAAAACGCCAAAAACTAACTTTTGCTAATTTAAGCCTAATTCTACACCGGACATCGAAACTTCATTCCGAACACACTCCTAAGTCCCAGATCACCTAACGAAGCTATCCAAGCCGTAAAATTCACATTCTGAGGTCGTTTACCAATAAGTCAACTCCCAGTTGCCTTTTTCAACTATTAAGTTAATTTAAGAGACTGAGTGTCTCAATTCTCATCACGACCACTACGAACCCGAACCAACCGACCCAACACAACATAAATAGGATAAGCAACATATGATTAAACAGAAACGAGGAAAACAGGGCTAATCTCACAGAACGACCGGCCAGGTCGTTACATCCCCTCCCTATTTTAAGCAAACGTTCATCCTCGAACGTGTCTAGAAACATACCTAGAGTCTCGAATAAGTGAGGATATCTGTCCCGCATCTCCCACTCGGTCTCCCAGGCGACATCCTCCACCGGCTGCCCTCTCCACTGAAGCTATATCCTTAGACCTCAGCTTTCTGACCTGATGACCAAAAATAGCCACTGGCTCTACTTCATATCACATATCACCCTCCAGCTGAACCGTGCTGAAGTCAAAAAAGTGAGACGGGTCACCAACATACTTCCGGAGCATCGAAATATGGAACAACAGATGAATACTCGCCAAGCTGGGAGGCAAGGCATGTCTATAAGCCACCTCTCCAATCCTCTGAAGCACCTCAAATGGCCCAATGAACCTGCGACTCAGCTTTCCCCTCTTCCTGAACTGCATAACGCCTTTCATGGGTGACACCTTCAGCAACACCTTATCCCCAACTATGAAAGACACATCCTGGACATTCCGGTCCGCATAGTTCTTCTGCCTAGACTACACCGTGCGGAGCTGGTCCTGAATCAGCTTCGCCTTACCCAACGCATCCTGAACTAGGTCTGTGCCCAATAGTCTAGTGTTGCCCGGCTCAAACCAACCAACGAGAGAGCTGCACCTCCTACCATATAAAGCCTCATACAGAGCCATCTGGATACTCGAGTGATAACTATTATTATATGCAAACTCGCGAGTGGCAGAAAATGGTCCCATGAACCCCCAAAATCAATGACACAGGCGAACAACATATCCTCTAAAATCTTAATAGTATACTCCGACTAACCGTCGATCTGAGGATGAAACGATGTGCTCAACTCGACCTGAGTACCCAACTCTCTGTACGGCTCTCCAAAATTGAGATGTGAACTGAGTACCTCTGTCAGAAATGATACAAACTGGAACCCCATGCAATCGGACAATCTCCCTGATATAAGTCTCAGCCGACCGCTCTGAAGAATAAGTAGTACCAACAGGAATGAAGTGCGCGGACTTAGTCAGCCGATCCACAATAACCCATATAGCATCAAACCTCCTCGATGTCCGTGGTAGTCCAACTACGAAGTCCATGGTGATCTGCTCCTACTTCCTCTCCGGAATAACAAATCTCTTATGCAATAGACCTGGTCTCTGGTGCTCATACTTGACTTATGACAGTAGAGATACCGAGCCACAAACTAAACAATATCTTTCTTCATCCGCCTCCACCAATAATGCTGCCTCAAATCCTGATACATCTTTGCGGCAGCCGGATGGATGGAATACCGCGAATTATGGGCCTTAGCAAGAATCAAACGTCGAATTCCATCTATATTGGGCACGCAAAGCCGGCCCTGCATCCTCATGACCCCATCATCACCAATAAACACATCCCTGGTTTCACTGCGACAGACCCTATCCTGAAGAACGAGCAAATGCGGATCATCATACTGGCGTGCTCTAATCTGATAATAAAGAGAAGATCTGGAGGCTACACAAGCCAATACCCGCGGAGGCGCCGATAGATCCAATCTCACCAACTAACCCGTTAAATCCTGAACATCGAGTTCTAAAGGCCGCTCTGCTACTGGAAGGTAGGATAGACTCCCCAAACTCTCCGCTCTGCGACTCAGGACATCGGCCACTATATTGGCCTTCCCCAGATGATATAAAATAGTGAGGTCATAATGATTGAGAAGCTCCAACCACCTCCTCTGACGCAAAATTAGATTCTTATGCTTAAGCAGATGCTTCAAACTACGGTGATCAGTGAAAATATCACAATGCACTCCATACAAATAATGACGCGAAATCTTCAATAAGTCAACAATAGCTGCTAGCTCAAGATCATGCACTGGATAATTCTTCTCGTTCACCTTAAACTGTCTGGACACGTAGGCAATCACCCTACCGTCCTGCATCAAAATCGCTCCAAGGCAAACTCTCGAGGCATCAAAGTAAACTGTATAAGAACCTGAACCCGTAGGCAAAATCAATATCGGAGTTATAGTCAAAGCTGACTTGAGCTTCTGAAAGCTCTCCTCACACTCCTCAGTCCACCTGAATTGAGCACCCTTCTGGGTCAGTCTGGTCATAGGTGCAGCAATAGATGAAAATCCCTCTATGAAACGGCTAGTACCCTGCCAAACCAAGGAAACTACGAATATCAGTAGCTGATGACGATCTACGCCAACTCTACACCACCTCTACCTTCTTCAGATCAACCTGAATACCCTCGCTGGACAGCATGTGCCCCAAGAATGTTACTAAATCAAGCCAGAACTCACACTTCAAAAATTTTGCATACAATCTCTTCTCTCTCAAGGCCTGAAGCACAACTTTCAAATGCTGCTCATGATCCTCCCGAGATCGAAAATACACCAAGATATCATCAATGAACACGATGATGAAAGAATCCAGATAAGACCGAAATACACTGTACATCTAGTGCATAAAGGCTGCTGGGGCATTGGTCAGCCCAAATGACATAACCAGGAACTCATAATGACCATACCTAGTCCTGAAAGTTGTCTTCGGGATGTCTGGCCCCCAAATCTTCAACTCATGATAAGCGGAACGCAAGTCAATCTTGGAGAATACCAGGGCACCCTGCAACTGATCAAACAAGTCATCTATACGAGGCAAAGGATACTGATTCTTCACCGTAACTTTGTTCAGCTGCCGATAATCAATACACATACATATAGAATCATCCTTCTTCTTTACGAACAACACCGGTGCACCCCAAGGTGACACACTAGGCCGAATGAACCCCTTATCTAGGAGTTCCTGAAGTTGCTCCTTTAACTTTTTTAGCTCCGCTGGTGCCATATGATAAGGTGGAATAGAAATAGGTTGGGTGCCTTGCACCAGGTCAATACAAAATCAATGTCACTGTCAGGTGGCATGCCTGGCAGATCTGCATAAAACATGTCCGGAAAGTCACGAACCACAGGAATCGAATAAATAGCTGGAGTCTCACCACTGACATCCCTCACAAAAGCCAGATAAGATAAACACCCTTTTTGAACCATGCGTTGAGCCTTCAGGTAGGATATCACCCTGCTAGGCATATACTAAGAAGAACCTCTGCACTCAACCCTCGGACATCCCGGCAGAGCTAAGGTCACGGTCTTAGCATGACAATCAAGAATAGCATGACACGGAGATAACCAATCCATGCCAAATATCATATCAAAATTGACCATGTTGAGTAACAGTAGGTCCACTCGGGTCTCCAGACCTCCAATAGATATTACACACGACTGATACACAAGTCCATAACAACAATATCGCCCACTCGAGTCGACACATAAATAGAGGTAATTAAAGACTCAAGGGGCATATCCATAAAATGGGCAATATATGAAGAAACATAGGAATATGTAGAACCAGGGTCAAATAGAGCCATAGCATCTCGGCAACAGACTGAGACAATACCTGCGATCACCGTATTGTAGGTTATAGCATCGGGTCTAGCTGGAAATGAATACATACGGGCCTGACCTCTACCTACTCAACCTCCCCCTCTAAGGCGATCTCTAGCTGACTAACTACAACCTTTGGCTGCTTGGGTGGGCGGTGAAGTAACTGGAGCTGAAGTCGAGGGCTGGCCCCTCCGCTGAGAAGAACCACCGGGACGACGGGGACACTGCCTCCACATGTGCCCAAACTCTCTGCAATCAAAACAACTCACTGGAGCTGGAGGCGGGGACTGATAGAAACTCCTGGCACTAGAACGACCACTAGAAGCTCATGCATAGAAGAATTCTGAAATGGTGGTGCTCGAGTTGCACTCTGAGCTGGGAGGGAACCAAATGAAGTACGACCTGGCTAGGAACCACGGGGACCATGCCCCGTATATGAAAACCTATAAGCTGGGCGGACTGACTGAGGAGGCCTCAATGAACGACCTCTACCATGCTGAAACTGCCCCCTGAAAGGAGCACCACTACAACTGCCCGATCCACGAGGCCTCCTGACCTCCCTCTTCTCCCGCTCCTGGCGGCGAACCGACTCAATATCTCGGGCAATGTCAACAACCTGCTCGAATGTAGAATCTGATACTCTCTCCCGAGTCATAAATAGGCAGAGCTGATAAGTGAGGCCATCCACGAACCTCCTAACACTCTCTCTATCAGTAGGGACCAACTCGGTAGCATGACGGGCCAACTCCAAAAACCGCATCTAATATTGCGTTACTGATAGCTCCCCCTGACGTAGTTGCTCAAAAAGCCTGCGCTGCTTCTCCCTGTGAGACTGAGGTACATACTTCTCCAAAAAGATAGTGGAAAACTACTGCCAGGTGAGGAGTGCTGAACCAACAGGCCTACGCCTCTCAAAAGAATCCCACCAAGTGAAACCAGCACCAGCAAACTGAAATGTAGCAAATGAGAACCCATTGGTCTCCAAAATCCCAGCAGTACGCAGCATCCTCTGGCACTTATCTAGAAAACCTTGGGCATCCTCTCCCTCAGCACCACTGAATGTCGGAGGCTGTAGTCTACTAAACCTCTCCAGTCTATGTTGCTCGTCCTCTGGCATAGCCGGAACCACGAAGTCCCGAACTGGAGCAACAGGCTGGGCTGGAACCGCCCCCGGTGTCTGCTGGCCCTGAGTACCCTACTTAGGCATCGGGGCAACTGGAGTCTAACTGCCTCCCCAAGCCTGAGAAGTAGCGGAAAATGCTTGTGCAAGGGTGGTACACACCGTCAAGATCTGGGCGAAGGTCTCCTGAAGACCTAGAATAACAATAGGCAATGCCGGTGCCTGAGCCTGCCCCACTGGAGTATGTGTGGCGGGAATTCGACCTTGAACAGCAGGGGATCAACTGGAACTGTCCTGGCTGCTGCACGGGCTGCCCCTACCTTTACCACAGCCTCGACCGAGGCCTCAACCTCTCGTGGTCTAGCTAGTGGCTGATCATCCTGATCGATAGCGCGAGTCCTCACCATCTGTGAGAGAAGGAAACAACAGAAGTTTAGATTTCCAGAATCAAAAACATGGCACGACAGAATTCAAGAAAATTAGATTGTTCCTAAGGGTTCTGCATCCTCTCGAAGATAAGTACATACGTTTGTGTACCGATCCGCCAGACTCTACTAAACCTGCTCATGACCGCTGAGTCCTATGTAACCTAGTATCCGATACCAACTTGTCACGACCCCAATTGCTAAACCGGCCATGATGGCGCCTATCGTGGAACTAGGCTAGCCAACAATCACATGATTACAGTTTCTTTCTCAAATTCCAACCATCTTTCAACATTTCATGAAGTATAAAAAATTACTGAATTATTTAGGCAAAATAAACAGCTAAATACTCTAAACCATCCCCAAAATCCGGAGTCAACATGTCATGATCATCTAAGAAATATACAAACAAGTCTACTGTTTAATACAAAACCTTCGAACGAATAGCTAGATATAACAAAAGAAGGGAAAACAGAGATGTTGCGGACACTGAACAACTACCTCTATATTCAAAAATATGGATCTGCACAGAATAGGTGGCTAACGCTCTGTATATGTACCTGAATCTGCACACAGGGGTGCATGGAGTAATGTGAGTACGCCAACTCAGTAGTAATGATAATAAATCAAGTCTAAGTGGCAAGAAACACATAAGAATCAATATCATCAATTCACAATATGCAAAGCCATTCTTTCAAACAGTATATACACAGGTATATGAAATCATCATGCCTTAAAACCAACTTTTGAAAAATCCTTTGAAAAATATGTTTTCCAACAATTTCAGAAATAAAAATAACCGAAAGATTTAGTGTAAAAATGAAAGCCCCTCGGGAAAAAATATGAATCCTAAATCGCCCCTCGGGCAGAACATCACTCAGCACCTCACAGACACTCAGTATCAGCCCCTCGGGCAACCTCACTGTCACTCATGCCTCCCAATCACTCATCACTCAGCACTCGACACTCAGCACTCAGTAGGTACCTCACTCACTTGTGGTGTGTATAGAATTTGGAGGGGCTCCTTCAGCCCAAGCACTAATATCAAGCCACCTCGTGGCGTATCATATCCTCACAAATCAGGCCCTCGGCCTCACTCAGTCAGAACCTCTCAAAAGCCCCTCGGGAGTATCAGTAAAATGGGGTACTCGACCCAAAACATCCTTTTATATCTTCAAAGTAGTGTAAATAAGGCTGAGTTTCGAAAAAATTTAAGCACAATATGACTGAGTGTAAATTATAAATCAACAGTGAGGAATTAGCAGTAAAAAGCCCCCAAAGGGTCTAAAAAAAGTTGGCACGAGGCCCGAAACATGGCTTATAGCCCAAATATAGCAATAGTCTTTAAAACACAATTTAACATATGATTTAGAGTAAATACGCAACTCAATAGTTTCCACGGAGAGGGCCAAGTCCAATACAAAAATCAGTGCGCGCCACATATTCGGCATCCGACATGTGCGCCATTCTAAAAACAGTGACAAATATGAAGTCTGGGATTTTATTTCCCTCGGGACAAGATTTATAACCATTACTTACCTCTATCAGGCCACAACACTAATCCGCGATACTCTTTCCCCTCAAATTGGCTCCCGATTTCCCCGAATCTAACAAAAACTAGATCAACATCATCAATATACGCTACAGGAACACAACCCAATCGAAAACTATCAATTTATTCAAAACTTTCAAAATTCAGCTAAACCCGAGCCTCGGGCCCACGTCTTGGAATTCAATAAAATTTACATCACTACAATTCTCGTCCTCCCACGATTTTATACATACCAAAAACACTAAAATCGGACCACAATTGCCCACTTAAATCCTCAAAAGAAAATTCCAATTCCATACATCTTTCTTCCCCAAATTTGGGTTTAATTTCAAAAATTTGCTGGTTTACTTACTAAGGAAACGACATATAAACGAGTTATGAAGTTAGAAACTTACCTCCAAGTGAGCCCCCTTGATTTCTTCTTCAAATCCCTATCAAATAGCTCTCAACTTGTTAAAAAATGGAGGAACGGAATGAGCTAATCTAGCACAAATGGCCTTTAAAACATTCTGCCCAACAAATAATTTCCTCAGTGCGATCGCGGCTCTAGCCACGCGATCGGGATTCACACCCCATACCACTCTACACAATCGCACACCAACTCATGCGATCACATAGAACAAATGACCATCCCCCACACGCGCCTCAGAACCTCTACGCGACCGCACCAACACCCACGCGATCGCACTGCTTTACCTGACCAACCTATGCGATCGCAATCCTAACCACGCAATCGCATAGAACAAAATGCGTGCCCCACTATTTTACTCTACGTGAGTGCGGATGAGTCTACACGATCCCATTGAAGGATTCACTGCTGCTAAAACACTAGAAAACAATAGACTTCTTACGGCCAAAAAGTGCCCGTTCGAGCATCCAAAATACACCCGAGGCCCCCGGGACCTCAACCAATCCTACCAACACTCCCCATAACATCATTCAAACTTGGTCGAGCCTTCGAAATACCAAAACAAACACGAAAACACCAAAATTACATCAATTTCAAGCCTATGAACTTTGAAACTTCTAAATTTCGCCAATGATGCCGAAACCAACCAAAACACCTCCGAATTGACCTGAAATTTTTCACACATATCCACAATGACATTACGAACCTTCTCCAACTGTCGGAATTCAATTCCGATCCCTATAGCCTGTTTTTCACTGCCGACCGTAAAACGCCAAAAACTAACTTTCGCTAATTTAAGCCTAATTCTACACCGAACATCGAAACTTCTTTCCGAACACACTCCTAAGTCCCAAATCACCTAACGAAGCTATCCGAGCCATAAAATCCAGTTTCTGAGGTTGTTTACCAATAAGTCAACTCCCAGTTGCCTTTTTCAGCTATTAAGCTAATTTAAGAGACTGAGTGTCTCAATTCTCATCACGTCCACTACGAACCCGAACCAACCGACCCAACACAACATAAATAGGTTAAGCAACATATGACAAAACAAAAATGGGTTAAACAGGGCTAATCTCACAGAACGATCGGTCGGGTCCTTACATGAGGAGTATACGACAATAAAGCATGACTATGGCTAAGTCAATTATATCGATCATGACCATGTAGTCACATAGTGGTTTAAGCATGTTTCTTATTGATTACATCATAAAATTAAGACATATTAATAGGCTACAGTCTAATCCGATCATAAGACATACATAGCATCCGTGTACCCGTTTGTCACCTCTTGTACACGTCACTTTTTACATAACACGAATATGCAACAACAACAACAACAATAACAACATACCTAATATTATCCCACACCGTGGGGTCTAGGGGGGGTAATGTATATGCATACCTTACTTCTACCTTGTGCGGATAGAGAGACTGTTTCCAATAGACCCTCGGCTCAGGACAACATAAGCAACACATTAATGAAAATATAGGCAAGAACGGATAATTCAAGAAATAACAAAAAAATGAATTCTTGAACAAGAACCAGTACATAATCTTATGAAATCACAACCTCTAAAACTTAGTGAGAATAGTGAATAAAAAGGAAAAAAAAAATATTTCCGTGATAATTTTCCCCATAAACAAGAAACAGCAAAAAAAATTCTTGAACTAAAATTAGTACATAATTAAGACATTTAGAAACAAGAAACAGTATAAAAATCAAGTCTTGAACTAAAATCAGTACATAATTAGGATATTACAGCTTACTGACACTAAAACAGCTCTTTGTACGCATAAATTTCAAGAAATTTTAAGAAAGTAACATACAAGAGAAGTTCACATAATCAAATGAAAAAGAAGCATAAAGTTCCAACCGTCCTTTTCAACTAGGGATTAACCACTTTGATCTTTTGAAAAGCCATTTCTTGTAAAGAATTGAGATTAAGAACTGGAAATTTTGGTGATATATGATAAGTATGGAAATAAAGACAAAAAAGAGGACATTTTTGTAGGTACAGCACAATGAATCTTCAATTATTGGTCATAACAACCTTGCTCAGAATACAATACTAAATCGTTTTTCGTAAAATTCCACTTACTAAATCAACCCAAAGAATTGAACATGTCACACGTGATATATATACATTTTTTTAGTTACTAATCCTGTGGTGACTCTTAATGTAATTGTGCTTAAAGAAGAATGGGGTAATAACATCGATGTGGAGGTGAAGTTTGGCTTATTATAAGTTTGAGGTTGAACGCGAAAGTATATGTATTAAAGTGCTTAGGGATGTGTAGTCACTTTTATATCCAAATGTATCATACCCGTCCCGAAGCCTACATTACAACCAAATAAAGTCCTACTTGATCCTAGACTGAATGAGCTCGATTAGTGGAGTAGTACACTACGGGCAAGCTTATGGTGCATCTTTTGTGGCATATGAATATTATTTCTGAGAGCGAGTGAATTCT
>ML318840.1:0-43500 GCA_005239505.1 Nicotiana paniculata
AGAGTTCCCTAAGGACCTCAAGGGATCCCGGGCAGTTCTCACACCCAGATTTCACAACCATAAATGAGTAAGTGCAGTATGGAAGCGCCAACTCTAATGCATCAGAGTTCAGAGGGATCTCATAGGGATCCCTAAGCAGTCATACATTAGAGGGGCAGAACTTAAGTTCCTAAGAATATAGTGAGAGTGTTTGATATAGTTTTGAAAAAGTTTTAGTAAGAAAACAGTGTTAAAAGAGACTTGCTTGAAACAGTTTTGTGAAATAAAAGAGGGAGTCATTCAGTAAAACAACTTTTGAAAAGAGAGAGTTATATAATTAAACATCAACAGATCAAACATAGAGCCAAAACCAAACATAACCAAAATAGGAAGAACAAATCTACACACAGGGGTGATGGGGATTGGGGACACATAGTGCACATGTAGTGCACACATAGTTACAGGAGCATGAAAATTCATAGAGGGGTTTAGGGAATCAACATATCATGAATCTCAGAACCAACACATGATCAGACAACTTAGGATAGCTAACTGCTTTGCACAAAAGGGTTTATGATGGAAATCAGGGAAAACATAAGTAAGGCAAAGTCACACTGGGGTATACTACAAAGGGGGGTGGACATATTCAGAAGCATGTTGTTAAAGCAGTAAAGTAGACATATTAGTTGCAGGTTGAGCAACAAAACCACAGATAGAAACATATCAGAAACATGATAAACTGAAGCAGTAAAAGAAGCATATTGGTTTGGGACTTGAATTGAAATCAGAACATACCAGTAAAGAAGACACTAACACAAAAGCGAAGGGATATGAGAGCTCAATAGTTAGCCTTGTCTTGTAGCCAGCTAACTCAGAACAATAGTAAGTAACACAGAAAGAGAGAAGAAAGAGAGCAGAAAGCTTTGAGTGTGAGAGATAGAGTTTGAACTAGTGTGTTCGTATGTAGTAGACTATCGTGTGTCTTAGAGGTAAAAAAATAAGAGTGTATATATAGTAGTTTAAGAGTAGAACAAAATAAGGTAAAGGGATCAGAAATCAATCAATTAGGGCAATCACATGATTCAATCACGTAAAGGAGTTCAGAATAGACTCCTTTAATTAAGGGAAATTAGCCAAACGGTAATAATAGGGGTTAATTAAGGCAAGAAGTTCAAACCAAATAAGGGAGTTCAGAACAGACTCCTTGACCAAACGGTAATACAAGGGCCTAATTAAGGAAATAACCCCAATCGTGCCATGTAAAGAATCAACAAAGGACCAAATTAAGGTCATAAACAAGGAAACAATCAAGAATTACGCACATGAATCTCTAACAGAGTGAATCAATCAGCCAAAACTTTTAAAATAACACTGGTTTCTGGAAAGAACTGCTCAACTTCTACAAACAGAAATTGAACTAAGTAAACCTCATAAAAATACATATTCAAACCCTAATAAAGATTAATTAGGGAAAAACCACAGAGTAAAGGATTTGAAAAAGAAAACATGCTTAGGTCAAAGAAATAGAGCAAAGTAATATGATTGTTAACACAGAAAGTACCCAGAATCGAAGTAGAGTTTAGAAAAAATCAGAGTATCGCACAAAATCAACTAGGTTTAAGTATTTCTTTGCACAAATAAGTCACAAAGATGAAAGAAAATCGATTAAACACTTAGAAGTCAGAAAGACCTTTGCAAAACAATTTTGGGATGAACCCTAGTTTAGGGAAAATCGGAACAATCATTTAAAAACCAGAAGTTTTCAAAGAAAACATGTAATAGTGCTTGATTCCCTTCAGATCTATACATGTCTGGAAAGGATCGAAGATAATAGACTAGGGTTTCTTTAGAAAACATAGCAGAGATGAGAACATAGGTTTAGAAACCATAGATTCGTAACAAAACAAGGCGAGATCATTACTTCAAAACGAAAAGTAGCCTGAGACAGGATGGTAAACACAGATTCAAACCAGAACTGGTCGGAATCCTTTGAAACCCTTTCAAGGATTCATAAAATCGAAGAGCCACGGAGCGTAAAAGGCCAGGACTAGCCGAAGAATGCATAGAAACATCACAGGGTGGA
Source organism: Nicotiana paniculata (assembly GCA_005239505.1). Classification (NCBI taxonomy): domain Eukaryota; kingdom Viridiplantae; phylum Streptophyta; class Magnoliopsida; order Solanales; family Solanaceae; genus Nicotiana; species Nicotiana paniculata. Next base: position 2,063 of record ML318840.1, read on the forward strand.
GTTTATGCCGGTGACGGCGCTTGAGAGCTAGGGTTTGGTTGAGAGGATTTGAGAGAGAAGGGGAAGGGGTGACGGCGGCTGAGATTGAGGGAAATGGGAGGTTTGGGGGGTAGTCTCTCAGGTTAATTAAGTATGATCAACGGCCAGGATTTGGGCGGAATTGGGTTGGGTATATTTAGGAATTGGGCTTGGGTCTGTTGGGCTAGCACAATTAGGTGTTTTGGGCTGATTTCAATATGTTAGAATCAAAAATGGAATAGGCTATTTGACAAATACATAATCTAAATTAATTAAAATAATTTATAAAATAACTAATAATCATAAAAATGAATTTCATGCATAGAAAATAGTTTTAAAATGGTACAGAATTATATGATTGGGCTATAATTGTAAAGTTACTGCAATTATAGCCAAAAGGTGCCAATTTGGCTAATTATGAAATAATTTAGTCTTAATGGGACCATAAACGATAAATAAAATTAAGAAATACTTTTGAAATCATTTGTGATGCAATTTGTAATTACTTATTGGAAATAAAATGCTGGGTAAATTAATAAAAATATAGGAAAATTATGGAAAAATATCAGTTGCTATTAATGCATGATTTTGAAAGTATATATGCAATTTAAAAATATTTTTGGAAAAAATTGGGTATCAACAGTGGTCGACGCCTTGATTGGCCGGGTGGAGAGTTTGGGGAGTTTGGCATATATTTCGACAGCTGAGGGGCCCTTAGCCTTGGATGTACAGGCCTTAGCCAGTCAGTTTGTGAGATTGGACATTTCAGAGCCTAATCGGGTATTAGCTTGTGTGGTTGCTCGGCCTTATCTTTATGACCGTATCAGAGGGCGCCAGTATGATGATCCCCACCATCTAGTTCTTTAGGACAGGGTCCGGCGAGGTGATTCCAGATATGTGACTATCGGTGATGACGGCGTGATGAGGATGTAGTGTCGAATCTGTGTGCTCAATGTAGATGGGCTTTGGGAGTTGATTCTTGATGAGTCCCACAGCTCGCGGTACTCCATTCATCCGGGTGCCGCGAAGATGTACCAGGATTTGAGAAAACATTATTGGTGGAGGAGGATGAAGAAAGATATAGTTGTGTTCGTAGCCAAGTGTCTCAACTGTCAGCAGGTTAAATATGAGCATCAGAGACCGGGTGGATTGCTCCAGAGGTTAGAGATCCTAGAGTGGAAGTGGGAGCGGATCACCATGGACTTTGTAGTTGGGCTTCCACGGACTTTGAGAATATTCGATGCTATTTGGGTGATCGTGGATCGGTTGACCAAGTCAGCTCATTTTATCCCAGTGTTGACCACTTATTCTTCAAATAGATTGGCTGAGATTTATATCAGAGAGATCGTCCGGCTTCACGGTGTCCCAGTATCCATCATTTCAGAAAGAGGTACACAGTTCACATCAAGGTTCTGGAGAGTCGTGCAGTATAAGTTGGGTACTAGGGTGGAGGTGATCACAATCTTTCACCCTCAGACGGACGGGCAGTTCGAGCACATGATTCATATTCTTGAGGATATGCTTTGTGCCTGTGTGATGAAGTTCGGAGGGTCATGGGACCAATACTTGCCACTTTCAGAGTTTGCTTACAATAAGAGTTACCAGTCCAGTATTCAGATGGAACCGTATGAGGCTTTGTATGGTAGGCAGTGTCGGTCCCCAGTGGGATGGTTTGATCCGGGCGAGGCCCGATTGTTGGGTACATATTTGATCCAGCATTCCCCGCATAAGGTGAAGGTGATTCGGGATAGATTTTGCACAGCCCAGTCCAGATAGAAGAGTTATGCAGACCGGAAGGCTCATGATTTGACATTTATGGATGGACTGCGGGTCTTGCTTCGGGTATCTCCTATGAAGGGCGTCATGAGATTCAAAAAGAAGGGCAAGTTGAGACCGAGGTTCATTAGTCCTTTTGAGATATTGCGGCGTGCTGGGGAGGTTGCTTATGACCTTGCCTTACCTCCCAGCCTAGCACAGGTTCATCCGATATTCCACGTATCTATGCTCCGGAAGTATCACGGTGATCCGACTCATGTATTGGATTTCAGCTCAGTCCAGTTGGACAAGTATCTATCTTATGTTGAGGAGCCAATAGCCATTTTGGACAGGCATGACAGAAAGCTCAGGTCAAAGAATATTGCTTCAGTAAAGGTCCAGTGGAGGGGTCATCCGGTCGAGGAGGCGACTTGGGAGACCCAGCAGGATATGTGCAGCCGTTACCCTCATCTTTTCGCAGCTTCAGGTATGTCTTTATACTCGTTCAAGGACGAACGATTTGTTTTAAGAGGGGAAGAATGTAACGACCTAGCCGGTCATTTGGAGAGTTAGAGCCCCGATCCCCTAATATCTATTTTCCCCACATTTGTTTCTGCTTTTGGGATTTGCCGGAGAATTTGGTTGTGGTATTCGGAGAGTTTTGGGACACTTAGTCCCTAGTTGTGAGTTTAAGTCTTAGAGTTGGGACTGTAGTCGCAACTATGTGAAGGCAGATCCAGAATGGAATTTCGTCGACTCCGTTAGCCCCGTTGGGTGATTCTAGGGTTAGGAGCGCGTCCAGGATGTGTTTTGGACGCCTGTAGTGGATTTAGGCTTGAATTGACGAAAGTTGGATTTTCGACGATTTCGACCGATAGTGGAAATGTTTATATCGAGCTCTGAATGGAATTCCGAAAGTGGTTGTAGGTTCGTAGTGTCATTTGTGACCTGTGTGTAAAATTTGACGTCATTCGTACTAGGTTTGATGTGTTTCGGCGTCGTTTGTGGAAATCTGGAAAATTCTAAGTTCTTAGGCTTAAATCTGTGCTCAATTCATGTTTGGGATGTTATTCAATGCGGTTTAAAGGCTCGACTAAGTTCGTATGGTGTTATAGGATTGGTTGGTAGGTTTGGTTGAGGTCACAAGAGCCTCGGGTGTGTTTCGAATGCTTATCGGAAGGAAATTGGACTTAGGAAAATCTTGTGCCTTTGCTGGTTCGGGTGTTTCACACCTGCGGAAGGGAAACTGCATGTGCGAGAGTCGCAGGTGCGGAAGGGGAGCGCAAATGCGGAACTGGTGGGGCTGATGATGGATCGCAGGTGTGTAAGTTTGACTGCACCTGCGAGCTCGCAGGTGCGAAACCTGGGCGCAGGTGCGGAGCCTGGCTGCTTTAATGAAATGCGCATATACGCCGTTTGGACCGCAGGTGCGAGGTTCGCTGGGCAGAAAAGAGGATTTTGAGGGTTTGAAATTTCATAACACAAAATTTGATTTAGAGCTCGGTGGAAGGTGATTTCTCGAGGGATTTTGAGGGAGAACTATTGGGTAACTAATTCTAACTATATTTTGATCATATTACTTGAATCTATTGTTATTTTCATCATCTAATTAAGGAATTTGAGTGAAAAAGTGGGAATTTGAGGAAAAAGTTTCCGAATTGAAATTTTGGTTTTTGATTGGGTTTTAGGCATCGGAATTGGATAATTTTTGGATGAATGGACTCGTGAGTGAATGGGTATTTATAATTTGTGATTTTTACCCAATTCCGAGACGTGGGCCCGGGGAACTTTTTGGACATTTTTCCTATTTTCATTCCTTAGCTTCGAATTCATTTGCTAAAGTAGTTACTTTTAATATTATTTACATTATGCAATTGATTTGATTAGATTTGGGCCATTCAGACTTGGATACTCGTGGCAATAGCGTGATATTGAGTTGATTTGAGCGGTTCGAGGTAAGTGGCTTGCCTAACCTGGGTTGGAGACTTCCCCTTAGGATGTTTGATATTAATTGATGTATGGGTGCCGTGTACGTGAGGTGACGAGTACGTACACGGGCTATTATTGCAAAAATCCCGTTTTCCTTTCTAAATTATAAATTGTTTTCCCTTATTAAATTGCACTAATATGTTTAATTGTTTAGCTTAGATTAGGGAAGCATGCCTACGTGTTTTAACTGCTTATTTGACATTTTGTGCACCATGCTTAGTTAGATCCCTATTTTCCTTATCTGTGTTTAGTCTAAACTGCATAACTCGATGCCATACCTGTCATTTTATCTTGTGTTGCATATTTAAATTGGGACTACGGACGTATTCCGGGAGATCCCCATGTCTTGCAAATTTAAATTGGGACTACAGACGTATTCCGGGAGATCCCCCTATCTTCCATATTTAAATTGGGACTATAGACGTATTCCAGGAGATTCCACTATCTTGCATATTTATTTTGGGTCTACGGACGTATTCCGGGAGATCCCCCAGCACTGCATATTTACTTTTGGGACTACGGACGTATTCCGGGAGATCCCTCTATACTGCATAATCATTTGGAACTACGGGACGATATCACGGGAGTTTTCCTGTTGTGTTTACCTTGTTCTGAGCCGAGAGCTCCCTGAACTGTTAAATTTTCGAGAATTACTTTAATTGTTTTACCGTAAATTATCTTATATCTTTTACTATTTAATTGATTATATTTACTCGGTAGGGCCTAGACCTGACCTCGTCACTACTTGACCGAGGTTAGTCTTGAAACTTACTAGGTACCATTGTGGTGTACTCATGCCCCTTTCATGCACATATTTTCATGTGCAGATCCAGGTACGAGCTATCAGCCTCGGGGTTAGTGCGTGTTGCTGATTCCAGGAGACTTCAAGGTACTTCTGCTTGAGTCCGCAGATCCTCGGAGTCCCCTTCTACTCCCTCGCCTAGAGACTTCTATATTTATCTTCAGACTTTTGTATAGAGCTACAGAGATTATATAAGCTTGTGATTTAGCGACATTCCGGGTCTTGGAAGATTATTTTTGTATATGAGCCGAGCGGCACTATTTTCGTTATTTATAATATGTTGTTTTATCCTTTATCATCTGGCTTTCTTTAAGTTTTTCCGTAATATTAGGCTTACCTAGTCGTAAAGACTAGGTGCCGTCACGATACTTTTCGGAGGGTTAAATTGGGTCGTGACAATCAAACAAAGGGAATTAAATACTCAAGCTCAGTACCATAATAAAGAAACTCAATCACTTTGCTGCTAAAACATTCATCAAGTCAAAATTATATATTAACATGCTTAAAAGTAACTATGGAGAAAATGGACCTTTTATGGCTTTCGATTTATCAAAGAGCCTCCTGCTCGTTTACAAAGAAAATCAAGACGACGAAGCTAAACACGAACAGACCCATTAACAAAAGACCAACATCAAAACCTCGAGACACACCGGGAAAAGCTCGTCGGAAAATTCAACTCGACTCCGACCAAAATACTGTTGTTTTGTGAGAAAAAGGGGGTGTTTTTGGGTCTATTTTGAGCTACGATTTTGGAGTGTTTTCAGGTAGAAAGGAGGCAGCTTTTTGGACCTGTTTTGCAGCTGATTTTCGCTGCTTTTGGGGGTGAAGGTGAGGCTTTTCTTACGATGGTTTTGTGATTGTTTGGCTGGAGATTTCAGCTGCTTTCATTGAGCTCTTAAGGATCTTCTTACATGATAAAATGGAGGAAGATATAAGGGGTTCATGGTGGCATTTGGGGGGGGGGGGGCGACTGAAAGTTTTTAAATGGATGGGGTTAGCCGATGCTCTGTATTTGTGAAGAAAAAGGGGTCGTTCCTTTTTTTTAAGAAAGATGAGGGTGAGAGCTTTTTAATAGTAGGATTTTTTAGGGTTCAATTTGATGGACTTGTGTGGGCTATTGGGCTTAAGTAGCTCAAAATTGGGCTAAATATACTTGAGTTTTTTGATAAATCTGACAATCCTAACCCAAAACTCTAATTGTTCTAAAAATATTAATGACCTTGCCTTAAATATAAAATAAGACAAAGTAAAACTATTTTTGTGCCTTTAAATATTTATTTTTTATATTTTTTAAAAAGTCTTAATTAATATAAAAATGGACTAAAATTCTAAAAAATTAAAGTTAACTCAAATAAATGAAAAATACTAGGAATACTAAAAACAAAATTGTGCGGGTCAAAAATTACGTGCTTACAATAATTACTTCCTATGACTACTATTCAGTTGTTACGATAGTGTATTCGATGTATTCATGTTGTTGTAATCATGAATGCAGCAGCAAAAAGCGCCTAAAATCAGGCCAACCCAGTTGTACGCGCATGTATACGCGTCATGTATTCATGAATACAATAACGACAATCACCTTAATTATAGGTATGTCTAGTTGTCTAATAACGGAAGTAATATCAATTAGCGTGATACACTCCTAATATAACTGAACAAAATCAATTCTAACATGCTTCATTGTCACGACCCCAGTTTCCCTCCGTAGGATGTCGTGACGCCACCTAGTCTCTACGACGTAGTAAACCTAACACTTATTGAATAAACTGACAGAATTTAACCAACAGAACTATTAAGCAGATAACAGATATTTCTAAATGAACTCAACATTTACAACATAAAATAACATCCCAAAATCGGTAGTACAAGTCATAAGCTCCACCGAGTTTACTCGAAAAATTCCTAAATACAATTGTTCGGAAAAGAATTAAACAGTACAAGTACAATATCAGAAGGTGATTCCGAGGCCTGCGAACGCGACGACAGGTTAATCTTGAGTCTTCACAGCAATGCTCGACCAACTAGTTAATAATCAATGATATCCGAGGCACCTGGATCTGCAAAAAAATATGCATAAGCATAGTATGAGTACACCACAGCGGTACCTATTAAGTATCATGACTAACCTCGGTAGAGTAGTGACGAGGGACAGTCAAGACACCTACCAGATTAAACAACTTGAACAAGTGTGAAGGTGAATTAACAGAAAAAATAATATTAATATAAAGCTAAGCAGGATAAGGAGTACAAACAATGCTTGCAATGAAATACTAGTAACATCAATATTTAACAGGAAGCAGTCAGGTAATAATGTTGTAGAGTAAGCTTATCACAGTCTAAATCCGGTGAAACCAAATAAAGGAAAACCAGCAACAACTCACTAAGAACAACCGCTTTCACACCAGATCTGTTCAAGCATTTCCACGAGGTAACGAACCTCATAATCACAACTCACGGGTCCCAATTCATAAACCCTAATCACTTGGCATATTGTGCCCACATTACAACTGACGAGTCACGTGCCAATAGACAATCCTCACATAGAAGGAAAGTAGACAAGAGTACGTATAATGGTCAATGACGTCAAGATTCATCTTCTAAAATCGATATGGGTGATTTAACTACGTGTATACTTGTGCAAGTATTCTACCACAATTCAATTCAACAAATGGCATATTAGAAACGATCACCACGCATGTACAGTGTAATAAAGGCAGTAACAAAGTTTGGAGGAACAACTAGCACAACAAAATTAGCTACATAGAACTAAGCAAATAGTGCAACACAGAGGAAGACAATTAATAGTATTCTAAGGAGACAACAATCAAAGACAAGTATAAAAAAATGGGGAAATGACAACAAGAGCCCTACCTAGATACTGCCTCGTAGTTTTAAATCATAAAATGAATCACAAACTTTCCTTAAATCACCGCAGGAGCCTATATATTTAGTTTGTGCAAATTATTTTCCCGAAATAGGATCCCGCATTTTATCCCACCTTATCACGCCACATGACTTCTAGTAGTTCCTCTACTAACCACGCGTTTCAAACCCACCTTATCTCACCGCATGCGTTTCAACACCCAGACCTTATACCATCGAATGTGTATCAATAATAACAACAGCACGGCAGAAACCTCATGCAACACAATAACAGCGGCACGGCAGAAACCTCGTGCAGACAACATAACAATTACCTCAAAATAACACGTAAGCCAAAACGTAACAACTCAAATAAATGACTTTCACAGTATGTGCCCACATGCGCCCTGCAAGAGATTACCGGGGGTCTCGGTACCAGGGGGCGCGGGAACAAGAAACTCCAGTAAATAAAAGAAAGACAATAGGAGTCCTCTCAATAGTCTCCTTTCTATCTATCTTTAGAAGTAGGGCGAGAGAAAGTCAATATGATATTTGTGTTGGTTTTTCCAACGAAACTAAGCACTTTTCTTCTTTCTCATTCGGAAAGCTCAGTCCCACACCCTGACTTCAATGATGGGAACAACCTCCGCACTCCGGCGCTCCACTGAACAACAGTTCTCCGCCTTACTATATTTAGAATAGTGGTCGATCCTTCGGGAGTTACATTCGTAACTTAATGTAATGTTATGTTCACGCGGTGATATTCTATCTTTCCAAGAGTACTACCCTGTACGTAGTCTATGTCTGGGGAGCATATTTGACAGGAGATAGACACAGGCGGTAGAGGGGTCCCCCACTTCGATTCCCGCCCCGTTAGCATCTATGATCCTAGATAAGGGACTATAAGTAGGCCGTTTGCTATTGCTATAAGGGCTGCTCGCATTTATACGGCTTGGCTTCGCTATTGTGTCCAGTCCAGCAGGAACGCGCAGTGCAAACGAACCTGAAGCCATTCGTTTGATGAGAAATAAAAAGGAATATCGAAAATTCGAGTGGCTGAAGCTGAAGCAGCTACTTTCGAAGTAACAAAAAGAAAAGCAACGACTGGAGTGGGAGAGTCAGAGTCGAAAAGAGGGGCGAAAGACGACCCTTTCCGATGCTATGTTTGACAACTTTATTTCCACCTTGGCCTTAGATGAGGCAAAAGTGGGTTTTGCTAAAGCTCTCCTTCAAAGAATAAATGAGCTTCAATTATTTCATTACAATAGAGGGGATCACATTCCCTTTAAATTCTCCTCGAGAGAGGAGAAAGAAAGACTCTTACTTACTCGTGGAAACCTTCTGGCCGCCCAACGACCTATAACGCTAGTCACTACTCCCACTGGGGCTAGGAAGTAAGCCCCACAACCCAAAGCGTACCAATAGGGAAATCCCAATTCATTGGGCCTTTCGATCAACATTTCCTCAAAATAGTTTTAAGATCACAACCACGTATAGCCCTCAGCTCAACAACACCGAATACAACAACAATAATGACAATAATACGAGAATACAACAAGTAAATCAACTCAGGAACTTCAAAACACAAAAAAATGGAAGAATAGGCTCACAAAGAAAGACACAACAGAAAATAATGGTCTCAACAGAAAGAGGTGATGTGTAACAATGATTTCACAAAGTACAATTCAATGATAAGAGGGGTAACATGAATCAATGATTCCAAATAAGGACAACAATGATTAGGGATAACAAAACTTCATTTAGGGTTGAGCAATTACGGAAGAGATATGACAAATTCAACTAAGGATAGCAGATTATGGAAAATATAATTACAACTTTAACTGATGATAGGAAATTACGGAAAAGATAATAATAACTTAAATCAAGGATACACAATTACGGAAGGATATCATGGCAATAAAAGAGGCAACAACTTCAGTTAAGGCACATAAGAGTTTAATCGGCAATAAGGGTAAACCATGAAGCAATTAATTCCATATAAAACATGTAAGAGTGAATTTAGTAAATGGAAATTTAACATGACAAAAAAACTCCATATTTAATGGACATAAGAAACTAAGATCCCTAAACGGTCAAATTTTCACAAATAAGCCCGGAGTCACCTCGCATACATGGCCTTCACATGACACAATTAGCACCAAAGACTCAAATCCTAAGGGGTAGTTTCCCCTCACAAAGTTAGGCAAGATACTTACCTCAAGAAAGCTAGACCGTTACTATAAAATGACCTTCTTGAGTAAAACAACCTTCGGACGGCTCCAATCTAGCCAAAATAACTTAAAATTATAAATAAAACTCACAGGAAACAATACCGGATAATAAAGCTTCAATCTTTAAGAAGAACTAAAAGTCAACCCAAAAGTTAATCCTCGGGCCCGCACATCGGAACCCGATAAAATTCACAAAATTCAAACACCATTCTGATACGAGTTCAACCATACAAGAATTACCAAATTTCGATATCAATTCATCCTTCATTGTCCTTTTACAATTTTGAAAGTTTTTCTCAAAATCCTCATTTTTCCCAACTCAAACCACTAATTAAAAGATAAAAATAAAGGTGGAATCACGAAATATAATAAATTTCGGGTGAAGAACACTTACCCTAATGATTTTCTTGAAAAACTCACAAAGAATCGCTCAAATCCGAGGTCTACAACTCAAGATATGATAAAAATGGCCAAACCCTCGATTTTGAAAAATATATTTTGCTGCGCAGGTATTTGTACATCGCGATCGGGGAGAAACACATACGATCGCGAAGAGGAAATAATGACTGCCACAAAAATGAACTACGTGATCGGGAACAAATGCATGCGATTGCGAAAAAGGGAACAACTGCTGCCCCAAGAAGTGTACTACGCGATCGCGAACAAGTGCATGCAATCGCGAAGGAGAAGAAAAATACAAGCTGCTAATGCGAACGCGAAACTATGAGCGCGAACGCGAAGAAGGAGGATACACACGTACGCGACCGCGGGCCACATCATGCGAACACGAAGAAGAAAAAGGACCGGCCCACCAAGCAGCCTTCGCGACCGCGAATTTACCTACGAGATCGCAGAGAAGGACACCAGACATCAGAAATGCAGCATTTCAAAACATAAGAAAATGGCCCGTAGCCCATCTAAAACACTCCCGGGGTCCCCGATACCCCGTCAACAGACCAACAATTTTCGTAACATACCACGGACCCGCTCGAGGTCTTAAATCACATCAAAAAAGGCCGAAATTATGAATCGCACCATGAATCGAACTTATGAACTTTCAAATCTTTCAACTTCTAAAACTCGCGCTGAAACATATCGAATCAACCCGGAACGACATCAAATTTTGCATGCAAGTCCCAAATGACATAACAGAGCTAATCCAACTCTCGAAATCAAAATCCGACCCCGATATCACCAAAGTCAACTCTCAGTCAAACCTCCCAACCTTCCAAAAACTTCAACTTTCCAATTTTCGCCGAAATGCTTCAAATTACCCTACGGACCTCCAAATCCAAACCCGGACGCACACCAAAGTCCAAAATAACCAAACAAAGCTATTGGAATCATCAAAATGCTATTTCGGAGTCGTCTACACAAAAGTCAAAGCTCCGGTCAACTCTTATCACTTAAGTTTCTAAAACAGGAATCCTTCTTCCAAATTGATCTCGAATCATCCGAAAATTGAACTCGGCCACGCACGCACGCCATAATACCTAATACAAGTCGATCGAGACCTGAAGCCTCTGAATGGAACGCTAATTCTCAAAACAACCGGCCGGGTTGTTACACTCATTATCAACCTAATTAATTAGAATGATTTTTTAGTTGTATATAACTGTTATATTTAACTTTTGTATTTAGTGCGTTTCAGTATTATTTTGCATTCATTAGATTCAATGTTTGTATTTACTGTATTCATTATTTTATATTCAGTGTATTAAAATGTATTTGTATTAATAGTATTTTAGTTATTCAAATGTTATTATTGTTGTATTCAGTATATTTCATTGGCTGTATTCACTTTATGTTTATATTCAGTGCATATTACTGTATTTTACTTTATTTTAAAAATTAAATGTATTCACTGTTTATATTATATTCTATTTTAATGCTTGAATTCAGTGTATTTCAATGTCTATATCTTGTATTCATGCACGAATACATGTATATTCAGTTGTATTAAAAAAATACAAACATTCAAAATATATAAATACAGATAAAAAATAATGTATTTATATAAAATTCAATGCATTTGAGTGAATTTGTACAGAATTCGGTGTATTTGTATCATTGTATGTGACTAAAACTGGAAAATCTGGGCGCTTCTCAAACATAAAAACTGGAATTTCCTTTTGGAGTCATCGGAAATCCCTCAAAAGCTCAGTCAAAATGTGGTCCCCTTCGTGCTTGATCGAAACAAATTGGTTGTTACCCCAAAACGCCTGCTTGACTTTTTTGACTGGTCAAGTCACAAGTTGGGTGTGAATCAACACTTTGATTGTTTCTCTATTCTTGTTTTGACTTTATACAATTCAAAAAATATTGCAGTATTCGTGTAGAGGAATCCATTGCAATATCCGGCGTAGAAGAACACAATCTCTTTCTTTCTAATATTGCAGTACAAATCTATTGCAATATCCAACGTATTCTAAGAGAGAGAAGGAAGAAAGAGATAAAGAAGAAAAATTTTGTTGGGATTTTGAGAGATAATTGTGTGTTAATTGAAAGAGAGAGAGAGAGAGAGAACATATATAACATATTTCATGCCTCAATTGTAGTATATACGATAAATACCTATTTTGCTATAAGATATAAAAGGTAGCTATAGAAAATAATATTTTAAAATGGTTTTTATTTATAATAAATAGGGAGTATACCTTTGCTATATGAGGTAAAATTTCCTTCAATTATTCAACAAACTCTACCAGATTGGCATGAGTTTGTGCTATATGCAATGGACCCAACTGTTAAATTATTTATCAAAGTCTACTCTATTGGCATATCTTTCTTGTGTTGTTCAACAATTATTATTTTTTTGTGCAATTTCAACTTCGATTAAACCATCTAAAATCTGCTCCAAATGATCTCAAATTTAAAATAAATCTTCAAATGCCAACACAACAATCCTCAATCACCAATTTAGTCAAATAATACCAAATCAAGAAGACCCACTTTGTTTTATTGAATTTAAGCTCAAATTACTAATATTCAAATAATTTTAACAATAATCAGTCATTAACTTTTAGTTCTACTCCCAAACAAGAAGTTTAAGCTTCCGATATTAAAGAACTATGGTTTTCTAGATGAATATGAAGACTAATTTTATAACAAAACTAAAAATAAAATAATATTTGAAGACCCGTCCGGGGGGGGGGGGGGGGGGGGGCACTGTAATTTTCGTGGTTTTATGTTTTGTGCGCAAATAGCCGATATAGGCAATTTTCAGACAAAATTCCTCCTCCTCCTCTTCTTCTTCTTCCACGTTTCTTCTTAGAGTAACTAAAGTGTATCCCTTATAACAATAAATTCACAAACTATATTTTATCACATTAAAGTAATTTGACTTATTGTAATTGTAAATTAATAACTTAACACGCTAAAGTCATATTGATTGGTATATTTTGTTGTTATAATGTATAAAATTCTGGTGACTTTTACTATTACATATATGGTGAGTTAGTTATATAATGTGACCAAAAGTACCTTTATGATTTTACTGTCAAAGTGAATAAAGTATAACTTTACTATTTTGTAGGAAACAAAACTCAATTACCTTAGTGAGACAAGAAAATTTGTAAATTCAGTATTATAATGGATAACTTTAAGTGATTATACGTGAGTTGCCAAAAATGATAACTTAATTTTTTGTTGATATAGACATAATTGAGTTGTTTTTACGTTATAAAATTAGTTAATGACATTGCCGGGATAAACAATAGTTAGGTGGTATACTGGTATTCTAACTTCTAAGACGCTAATTTCGCCGGAAACAGGGAAAATAGGGAAACGAGCCGTTATTAAATTCGGATCCAGGTATAGCACAGTGGGACCCGAGAAGCTTGACCCTTTTTCTCATGGAATAGGCAGCTTCAGTTCTTCACTTTACAACTCTCCGTGACTTTGGTCCGCTGATTTACACGTTAATCACCGAAAGCAAGGAGAAAAAGGAAGCAAAATCACAATGGCGAGGAGACGATTGTTGCTGTTATTAAAGCCTTTCGATGTGTTACCAACAAACCAATCAGATAACATTTTTCATTTCAGAAACCCTAAGGTAATCTCACATAGTTAAAGCAACTTGATATTTACCGTCTTTTCGTTCTCCGTTGTTGCTACATTTGTTAAGAAGTCGAGAAAAGTCAGCAGGCTTATGAGTTAACTCCTTCTTTTTAGTATGTGTATTTTAAGTGTTTGATAATATGTCAAAGCCAGTTATATGCTTATTTCTTCATTCAAACTTATGTACCTGCTGGTGGTGATTCCGTAGAGCTCTTCTTTACTATATGCGTTCGTAGTAGTTGAGGCAATGGACGCAGCTTGCCTGCTCTTGGTGTTTTGGGTTCAGCAGCGGAGCTACATTGGCCAAAGGGTGGTGGTCTATTGAACACCTCTCACCTTTGGATACCTGTCAAATTTTACTTTTTATACATGCATATTAAATCTTGAACTCCTTGATGCAATTGAGAGAGGTAGCCTAGTGACGAAGGGTGTTTAAAGTAACTTGAAAAGTTGCATTCGTTTTAGTCTGTTTGACTTTGTTTAATTAAAAATTGGGTAATAAACAAATACCTAGAAAGTCAAGATTTTCTAAAAAGTCTCAAACGCAAGAAAGCAGAACTAGAAGAACGCCATTTGGTCTTGTTTGAAACTGGTGCTTCTAGTTGTTTTATCGATTGTTACTTGCATAATTAATTAGGTGTTAAAGCTTGAAACTTTGAAGTATACAAGCAACTGACTGGTAACATCAGGTTGATTCTGGTAGTCCATGTCTTGAAATGACCAGGTAATACGTTATTGAATTTAGAATAGCTCTCAACTCTTGAGACTCTTTGACCAATAATAACTAGCTTGCATTCCAATCATTTTGAACATGACAGTCTTTTTTACATGTTATTTGACAAATATTTGAAGTCCCTAATGACTGGCGTATGCCTCAATTCATAAAGTCTGATGCTTCAGTAGGGTGAGACTTCTTCGCGTGAAGTTATTGCAGGTATTAAAATATCTAGATAATAGACGTCTGGTTCACAAGGAGGCTATAAACTTCTGTCAGAACATTTTGAGGAAAAAGCTTGTTGACTGGGAAGCTATTTATCGTTTTAATCTATCTCGGCCGATCCGTGATGTAGATTTAGTAGTTACAATTGGAGGAGATGGTACATTATTGCAGGCAAGCCATTTTGTGGATAATTCGATTCCTGTTCTAGGAGTAAATTCTGATCCAACTCAAGCAAAAGAGGTGAGCTCATTCTGCAATTTTTAATGATTTGTGGCTATCAATTTCTTCACAATCCATATTCAGTTCCGTCTACGATGACTTCTATTGCAAGTCACTATGTCACTTTTTATGTGGTTTAGGTTGAAGAATACAGTGAAGAATTTGACGCTTCAAGGAGTACAGGATTTCTTTGTGCGGCAACTGTCAAGAACTTTGAACAAGTGAGACATTGTTACTTATTATTTAAGATTTCTCACAAATATACTAATGACTTTGTATGATTGCCCGTGATTAGTAATGTGCTAAAATACACACGTCAGAGTAAATTCAAGTGTATGCTTATTGATATAATTATAAGGTGCTGTGGAGATGGTTGGTTTTCTGGTCATTGTGGTGCCTAAAGTTTGTTTTTTAGTTACTCTTGCTATCGCCAGTGAGACTTGACTCTAGTGGCAACGCAGAGCCATTACCTTGAGGTGTAGGGTGACTTGTTCTATTTATATTCTTTTCTGTGTGCATGGATGATTTTATGGAACTGTCTGGAATTATGTCACGTTCAGTTACTTTGTCCTTATTTGGTTTAAGGTTCTCTCGTACTGGATCACACTTTTAAAAGAGCAAAAAGTTACTTTTTGTTCTCTACATTCCGATTCTGCATTGAAGTTTCCAAGAGATCCTGTTCTTTTATGTAATGGTTTGGTATCACTAGCTAAGAAAGCTTACTACCGGTGAAAGATTATTTCTTTGAACTACAGTAGGGGAACTCTTGGGAAGAAACTAAAGATTGAAGTAAACTAATTACTGGTCTTCAAAAACTATGTCTATGGATCATCTTTTGAACTAACTAAGTATTCACACATTTAGTCATTATGGCAAACCTGGAGCATAGAAAGTTGTTTATTCAGAATACCACAGGGTAACGTGCATGGGGATCAATAGCGCAAATAGTTGTTCCAAAAAACATGAAACAGTCTGCTTCAACACAATGATGTTCCTACATATCTTCTGGTTGTATCATGGTCGTGTTTTAGTTTTAGTAGGGGAGTAAGCTGCCAATATTTCTCCTTTTACATTGACTTGCTTCAGCTTGGGTATTGTTAGTTTCTTCTCATGTGGAGTTAATGTATATAAAAGGGGTGACTCCCAACACAAATTAATCATTCATGCTCAGAGAAAGCAAACTCACTTTCAGGTAGGAACATAGCTTTTTCATTCTCATGCTGCCACAACTCCTGCTTAGCGATCTTTTTTCTCTTGTTGGGGGATGGGGGGCTTAATTTTTAAAAGCTGCTCAAGGTCTTAACTATTAGTCTTCTGTCGCAGATAATAGATGACATCCTTGAAAATCGTGCTAGACCTTCTGAAGTCTCAAGGATGTCAGTCACTCTCAACTCACAGCAACTGTCACCTTACGCACTTAATGATGTTTTGATTGCTCATCCTTGTCCTGCTACAGTTTCCCGATTCTCATTCAGGTAAATGTTTTATTTGCTGTAGCATATAAAGCATACTTCTCATTTATGCTGCTTTGGAAAGGTGCTTAATGATGTTTTCTCTTCATAGAACAAAGAAAGAGGAGCAGTCTTGTTCTTCTCTGGTGCATTGCAGATCAAGTGGACTTAGAGTGTCCACAGCTGCTGGGTCAACAGCTGCAATGCTTTCAGCAGGTGGTTTTGCAATGCCAATTCTATCCAAAGATCTCCAGTATATAGTGAGAGAACCCATTGCTCCCGGAGCTTACAATAGCCTGATGCACGGCATTGTGAAGCCTGAGGAGTTGATGGAGATTGCCTGGTATTGCAAAGAAGGGCTGATTTATATTGATGGCTCTCATCTTGTCCACTCAGTTCAACATGGGGATATCATTGAACTCTCTTCCAATGCTCCAACATTGAAAGTTTTTTTGCCATCTCACTTGATATCATGACAATGCATACATACAGAATTGAGTTCTTATAATTGTTTGCATGAAGGTGTAACAGTTTTGCAGGTTCTCCCTGTTAACTGTTGCAACCTTTTGGCCTAGTGCACAATGCTAGATGTGGTAGTTTTACCCTTTCACAGCTCATCTGCAGGAAAGATGGTTGTACCCTAGGCTTTTGCCCTCTAGACTTGTTACTCCGCAAACCCTGTCACTTCTTAATAGAGCACAAAAGAGGAAGAAACTGTGGATCATCCTTCAAAATCATGCGAGAGAAGTAGTTTCAGGTTGAGTTATAGCCTGAAGACATAATCATAGTATGAACATTGAGGCGATAGAGTCGATTCCTCCTTATGGAAGTGTTATGAGGTTTATCTCTCTCACACACACACTAAACCGATAGGAAAAGGGAAGCATCTTCTGGTGTAGTTACAATGGAGCTTGTGTAGTTTGTGAGCTATATCCTTATTGTTGGATTAGTTTTATCTGTAATCTAAAATATGTATTGTTTGTTCAAAAGAGTCTGAGGAAGCTTGAGCACTAGAAATTTGCTCTAATAATTTTCTGGCGTTGAAGGTAAAAAGGGCTATAATGCATAGCCGCTGGCATATTTGAAAAACAAGCATTCTGTTTGGTTCAGATTTTTCTTCTCTAAACTTATTTAAGTCATTTATTACATGACATTTCATACAATGGTGGGATAGATTGTCTCATTGAACATCGTTTCATAATGTCACACACAAAAAAATAAACAGAATAGAATTATTATTTGAAAAAGTACAGTCACACGCAGGCGAGTGAAGGGTCATTATTTTAAAGTAGGATGCTATTGAATTATATAGTATAAAACAACTAGGTATTTAGGTTGGCGCACTAAATTGCCTGTCGGCCTCATCAAAGCAATCGCCCTCCACACGCTAAGAATCGAGTACATTTAGAAAGGAGAATCAGATATTATAGTAAAAATTGTACGGGGCGTCTTATTTGGTCGCCGCTATTTAGTCTATATTCATTTTTCTAAAATTTTTTAATTTGTACTCACTTTTTAAATAACTTCAGCCCCATTTCTCCTCCTCCTCCCCCTTTCTCCTCCTCCTCCTTCTAACTTTTACCTTTTATGTAGTACATATTTATTTTTGGTGCTCAACACACATTGAAACAATTTATGTTTGCTTTAAATGTACATCTGTATTCTGTAATATAATACGTTTGAAATTTACATGATCCTTGATATACCATTTCGGGCAATATGAGTCATCTCCCACTTGCTTCCAAGATTCAATAATGATACCATACATTACTTGTGTGTAGATGAGTGAAATAAACCGTACTATTCCTACAGAGCAGTAAGAAAATCTAAAATATTTCGAACAGTAATGCTAACTATGTTACTAACAGTCGTGGTTTTCTAGAAATAACTGGAGTTTAAAATAACAAAACAAAAGACAAAAAAGCAGAAGCTGAAGAAGAAAGAAAAGAACTGGAACACACAAGCACTAGAAAGAAAAGAGAACTAAATAACTTCAGTTCTAGAGCTGAAGTTTCTCAGTTACAACACACAAGTTTCCAGTTACAACACAAAAACTTCAGCTCTAGAGCTGAAGTTTTCCAGTTACAAAGAGTTTCCCAGTTACAAAGACGAGCTGAAGTTCGCGAGTCACAAAACAAAAACTTCAGCTCTAGAGCTGAAGTTTTCCAGTTACAAAGAGTTTCCCAGTTACAAAGACGAGCTGAAGTTCGCGAGTTATAAAGACAAAAACATCAGCTCTAGAGCTGAAGTTCGCGAGTCACAAAACAAAAACTTCAGCTCTAGAGCTGAAGTTCCCCATTTACAAAGACAAAAACTTCAGCTCTAGAGCTGAAGTTCGCGAGTCACAAAACAAAAACTTCAGCTCTAGAGCTGAAGTTCCCCAGTTACAAAGATAAAAACTTCGCGAGTTACAAAACAAAAACTTTAGCTCTAGAGCTGAAGTTCCCCATTTACAAAGACAAAAACTTCAGCTCTAGAGCTGAAGTTTCCCAGTTACAAAGACAAAAACTTCAGCTGTAGAGCTGAAGTTCGCAAGCTACTTTAGGCATGTCTACTAGAATGCTGAAGTTTTGCGTAATTGTCTTTGCTACTTCAGCCCGATATGTTGAAGTTATGCGAAAAAACGGGTACATTTGTAAAAAAATTTACAAAGCGGATATAAGTTAAAATGTGACACAAAAAACGGATACGGATGCAAATGGCCCGATATTATATGAGCAAGTTGATACCATTCGCAGAATTTGTTATGATACATCTATACTATGTTTTAGACGAGAGCTTTTAAGTTAATAATAATCTCTCCTTACCATTATAAACTGTTTCAAAGTTTTTTGGATTATGTTTAATAGGCAAATGGTTATTTATGATGAATATATAGAAAGGAACATATATTTCAATTGACTTTCAAAACAAAATTTAACTTTTAAAGGAAACCAAAACCTCGACCTGTCAAACGCAAGTCCACAACTTGTTATGTCAAACACGCCCAACCCTATTATTGCAATGATTGATTATTAAGTCAGACAGTATAAACTTGCAATCTTTGTTTTAAGTTCCGAAAAAGAACAAAAATTTCAAATTGTTTGTATATTATTATATAAAGATGCCAGAGATAAAAATACTTTAAATGGATATTATTGTTGCTAAGAGGATGATATTTATATAAAATTCCCAATTAATACCAAACACTTGGGTTACAAAATCACGTGGCACTATAAAATCTCCTTACGAATCCAGCTCATCGGGTCACCAGCCTAAACCCGACACGTTCTCTCAAAAACAGCCATTTCTTTTTTCCAAAACTATCACAAAGCAACCATACAAATACTAAAAAATCCAAAATTCCATTTGCCTACTTCTTACAAGTATTCTCATCGTTATTCGGTTTTCATTTACTGCCTAAACCCATCACCCACCTCGGTCCCCCTGTAAAACCCACTTGCAGTTGGAGTTTCAGCTGCCGATCTTTTCATTTTTTGTCACTAGTTAGCATAGATCTTTCTAGTTTTCTGAGCAGAAAGAGGTAATGAAGATTCAGTGTAATGTTTGTGAGGTTGCGGAGGCGAACGTCTTGTGCTGCGCCGACGAGGCGGCGCTGTGCTGGTCCTGTGATGAGAAGGTTCATGCTGCTAATAAGCTGGCTAGTAAGCACCAGAGAGTTCCTCTCTCTCGTTCCTCTTCTTCCATGCCTATGTGTGACATCTGCCAGGTAATATATATTCACCTTTCCTTTTTCTTCATGTTTTGTTTTACTCATCTTCTAATTGAAAGAATTCACTGTAATTCCTCGAGTGTACAGGATTCAACATCTGTTATTTTGATTTCTATATTTCTTGTACCATCAATTAATCATAGATAAAGTTGACGTCTTTGACTTGTTTTTACAAATATCTTCTACTTAAGATTAGTTTAAGAAATATTCGGTATTTATTTATTTATTAAATTTTATGACTCAGAGGACAGTGACGTTTTGGTTTATTGACACTACTATTACTCCTATAAGTAAGTCTTATATTGTGACTGCTGCTGCACTAACTTCGAATTTTTTGTTTTCTGGAATCATATGCAAGTAAAGTTAATATCTAGGTGCCAATCTCATTTTATTGGAAGGTAGCCGGTACCTGATGGAATAGTCGAGGTGCGCATCGTCATTAAGAAAAAAAGGAAGAGAAAGAACAAAATAAAGAAAGGAGATCCAGGGTAGTCTTTCCCGCAACCTGCCAGGGAGTGGTTAGGGCAATCCTCCAGATGTTGTGCACTGATAGACATATGGAGGTCTAAGTTAAAATTTTCTGCCATCTTGATTGGTTATGGTTCCACCGAATGCTGCTGATTCGTGGAACTTAATGTAGGATATGGTTCGCAAATGGCATTTGGAGAGCTTGTCTGGAGCTTCTTAGTGTTGATCTATGGTGTACCTGTTTTGTTTATTGGCAGTCCCTTTAGCGAGATATTAAGAAACAGAAACATTAATCTGGAGTGTTGGCATAACCCGTTTTCCAGTTCATAACTATGAATATTTATAGACGGAAAACTATGTGGTTAGCTCTTGCAACCCACACCTCTTGTCTAAGGGGAATGCACTTCTCAAAATATATAAATAAAAGGAAAAGAGAAAAAACCTCTTCTCTAAAGGGGATATAACTCCATGTTAAGAAAAACGTATGGAAGCTCAATTAAATGGTTGAAAGCTTAGGATCGCATACGATTTAATGAGCCTGTTGTGATATGTAATGCTCATGCAATCATTTGTTCCTATAACTTCTCTTCTAGAAAAGATCATGTGCTCATCATATAAAATCATGAACATGACCGAGCTTTTACTCTATTGTAATTGCGGATGTTTAATCACCTTCAGGATTTTGTGGTAGTTAGGTGGATATCGTACATTCATATGAGGCAGAAGTTACCCATTTGACTTAGCAAAAGTGATTTCATTTCTTTTCTGGAGTTGATTTGACTGGCTAAGGTTTCTGTTTACCTTTCTTTCCCTTTGTGGAGCCAAAGCAGATATGTTTCCTCATGTTTATCAGATTTTGCTACTTTCTAATGAAAGTCCTCCTCTTCTGTGCTTCAGTATAATTTTAGATGTACATAACCTATATTTGTCTATCTGTAATTGATGTATTATCTTCAGTTTTACTACTGTTTAACTATTTTAAATATTGATAAAAGGATCCTATTTGTGCAGGAAGCAGTTGGCTATTTCTTTTGTCTCGAGGATCGGGCTTTACTTTGCCGAAAATGTGATATTGCTATTCACACAGCTAATCCTCATGTCTCAGCTCACCAAAGATTTTTGCTGACTGGAGTGAAAGTAGGACTTGAACCTGTTGATCCTGGTGGTGCGTCATCCTCAGGGATGTCACAGTCCATTCAGAAGGTTTCAGAGGCAGAGTCTGCTCCACTTTCTAAACGAAATGCCCCAATATCGTTGGATGCTCAATCTAACAAAGTATTACCTCCCCAGGCAAGTGGTCTTGGGGATTTTGCTCCTAATAAGTCTCCATTTGCTGGAGGTTCTGCATCTGGAAGTATTCCGCAATGGCAGTTTGATGAATTTATTGGCCTGAATGATTTCAATCAGAATTATGGATACATGGATGATGGATCATCTAGGGTACGTTTTTAAGTCTTAGCTTTTGTTGTTTGTTGTATATACCATGGATATTAGATGAATTTCTTGGACTGCATTTCAATCAGAAGTATGCGTACAGTGGATGACTGATCATCTGAGGTATGATTGGATCTTATTTCATTAGTTATTCTTTTAGTAGTTCGCCTTTTTTTTTAATTATCTCCTTCACTAGACTTGGTTGTACTGGACTAATCATTTAAATGTGAGAAATCCCTAATCTTGTGCGGTTGTGTGGCGTACGTGCTCTGTTATGTGTACTTCAGGGTTTAAGTTGTCTACATGTATTTGCCCCAACAAGGAACCTAGAAAAACATCTTTTTATAAAAAAATGAGCTGTGTGGTTGGACTATCTGTTGGTTGGACCACTTTAGGCGGAATCGACATTGTTAGCCCCCAATTCAATCTTTTAATTGGACAGATACATCTCGCCACAAACTTGCCCTTCCCCTGTCATATGGCAAACACTTAGGTGCTAAAGATCGTTAGAGTATTGCCATATTGGTGGACTTGCACTTTGCCAACTAATCAATGGGCTCTCGAATGCTTGGAATTCTGAGTCTTGATTAGGGTTCAATATAGACAGTCAAGGCGCAGGGTTCAATATGGACAGTCAAGGCGCAGCATCAATATTAGAATGTGTCCGGATTAATAACCTTGCTTAGAGTTGTGATTCTAAGAAGCAGCTTTCGCTATTACGTCGTGCTCTTTGTTTTTTTTTTTTTTTGTTTTTTTTGGGCTACAAAAGATGTGCCTCTAGGTGTCAATCACATTGTTTTTTTCTATGGGTGCTTAGTTGTTAAAGAAATATTTCCGACCATATATTTTCTAAATATGACTAGTCAAAAGTGTGGGGATTCATGTTGGTGAAGGTATTTTATTGAAGAGTTTGACAACATTGTTTTTGACTGTAAAGGGCGGCTCATGTGTTTCACCATCACTTGACTTAGACAAGGCTGGCGTAACCCAAGCAGACTGGGTTCTATCTGCATTCATGATTTTGCTCTGTTTCAACTGTGTTTCATTTTCCCAAAGGAAATTTTCAGTCAATCTCTTACCTCTTTGCCAAAGTTGAATGCTTAGATGAATAGATAATCTGTTCAATGGACTATCAATAAGTTGCACAGAATTATGTTCAATAATCAGAGTGGCTCCTAATTTAGTTCTTCTTGCATTGAAATCTATCAGGCGGATAATGGGAAACTTGGAGAGTCAGACTCTTCGTCTATCTTGAGATTTGAAGATGAAGAACTAGACGGTGATGAGTGCTTGGGTCAGGTTCCAGATACATCTTGGGCAGTGCCACAAGTACCTTCCCCACCTACGGCCTCTGGACTTTACTGGCCCAAAACTTTCCAGAATCCGTTTGATTCCTCAATGTTTGTGCCTGACATTAGTTACTCCCCTTCGCATAACCTTCAACAGCGACCTCCAAGTGGTACTAGTCTGAAACGAAGAAGGCAGTGTTAATGCATTTTTCCCAAGCTTTTCAACTCACATTAGTGATAGGTGTTTCAGATCCCTAAGCTTTTCACTCACGTTAGTGATAGGTGTTTAGATAGAGTGATTTGTGGTAGTTGAAGTTTGAGTTGAAGTTATTTGAGCAATGACTAATGTGTGTTTCCCCTTTGTAAGTAATCTGCCTTGTTTGCTGCAGTTACATAGAACTCACATTAATGTCAAAAGTATATTAGTTCTACTCCAAATCCCAGAAGTTGTACATGAAATGAAGATGTTTCTCAAGATCATTGTAGACTGTATTCCAACAATTTGGAACCAAAGAAAAATGGTTGTTGCTCTCAACTTTCAAAGATTATTGATTTTATTGCAGAATGACACCACGGTTTGTGGTGGCCGTTCTTTTTCCTTTTGAGAAGAAATTTGAGCGGTACCGACCCAAGGAGAGCTACTGTATTCCATTTTTGTTTCTCTTCTCGATTGGTTGTTGGAGGCTAACGCAGCAGAGAGTGCTAAAATTGTTCTGTGTAGTTATGTAGTGAAATATATATCCTATGCAGTTCAGCAATTGAATTTTGGACTTGTGGAATATTGATTGACGATAATTTCAACAGATTCAATAGTTGTACGCATATGTTCCATGATTTGCTCAATGAAATTTGAACAGGAAAACAGGAGGAGGTTTCAAGAATCCCTTCCTAAAATGTAGTAACAATGACATTTTAATTTGTGAACTACTTTCAATGCCCGTGCTACTCCTTAGTTCCTTGCAAAACTTGGATGTTACTGGATTTTCTCACTTTCTAGTTTCTACCTCGAGTTTTTTTTCCATCTTTAGCAGTTCCATATTAGTTTATTTTACTCCGATTGATCGGTTGAGATGGTTAGCACGAAGCCAAGAAAGATTTGATCAAAAGAAAGATGAATGGGAGCAACATCTTACAGGAAGCAGTCAAGCTTGCTGGATATAGTTCAAATTCAGTGGTCGAAATGAAGAGGCAGCTACCAATTATTGTAAGAGCTGTAAAAAGCTTTACAGTTTGGTCCCCTACAATAACACATGCGTTGCCTAGTCCCTCGCTGGAGAAACTTAGGCTAAAATTGGGGTCTACCCTCCTGGAGGAACAGCTATTAGTATTACACTTCTTTGACTAGACAGTATATAAAGATTTTAACTTCTATATCCTAATAGTGTAGTAGAGCATAACAACTGAAATATATTGATAGTGAAAAATTATTTCCACAATCCAAGCTCCATATCCGAAGCAGAAGTAAGGCTGTATTGTGGTCTGGGCCCGGGCTTAAATGGGCTAAACGGGCCTGCCAAACGGTTCCGGGCTATGGAGGGTCGGCCCCTGGCTTAACGGTCCTGAAGGGTGGAACCGGCCCACTGTGGGCCTAAGCCCATATGGGTTCGAGCTAAGTGAGCCTTAGCCCGGGCCCATGGGCCTAAACGGGCTTAAGTGTTTCCGAATTTTTTTTATCTAATGTAATTTCTTGTAAATTATATTATATAATTGTGACTTAAATCTTGTAATTCAAATTTAAACACAAAAAATTGTAAAGAAAATTCAAGGGAATGCCTTATAATTTTTATTATTACGACATTAACAAAAAATGGCAATATCTTTCTTAGTCTTCCTCCCCCATGGAATGAGCACAACAAGGTGCTAATACCATCATTAAAAGGAAAAAAAATTAATGAAGATGTGCCAAAATACAAGTTACATATTAGTCTATATATTATCTCTAAATAATTTCATAAATTTTTAAAGGTTCGGAGGAATTTTCGTTGGTGGTTGCGGAAAAGAAACTTGTTCATCACCGCTTCCGGGCGAAGCAGCATCCTCCGCAAGTTCCGTTAGCATTTATTCGTAAGCTTCGTCTATCTCTGGTTGTGATTCAGCAAGTCCAAAGTTTCTTCGTTCCGAACGGATCCAATCTCTGAAGAGTACTGATTTTTTCAAGCTCTCCCTCATAGACGCTCTATGATCACCAATTTGAAGTCTCGCTTGACTGAAAGCGCTCTCCGATGCCACTGTTGAAGCTTGAATACTTAAAATATCTCGAGCCATCCTTGAAAGAACCGGATAGTGTTTTTCTTTGTCCTTCCACCATTCCAAAATATTAAAGGAGCCGTCGGGATTCTCTGATTCAAGTCCCTGCGACAAATAAACTCGAAGCTCATTTAGTTGTGAACTATCATCAATATTTTCACCTTGAGAACCCCTGAACCCCGTCCAAGCACTAAGTGCTTTTAGTCCCGCAGTTCTTTTAGATGATTGCGAACTAGACGAAGTAGGAGTTGGAACATTTGGTCTAGCATGATCTAAGGCAAGTTGATAAGCATTATAAATTGTTTGAGAATTTATTTTAATTGAGGCTTTTGCATCTGCAAGTGTAGACATTTCCTCATCTGAAAGTGCTAAAGCATTATAAATATTTGTATACCAAAAGTGAGGACCTCCTAATTTCATAGTAGGATTTAACATGGCAGCAACACCATAAATAGGGGGGATAGAGAAAAAATATTTTTTAAACTTTTCTCTCATAGAATCAATACCAAGTTCATAAATTACCCCACCCTCTGAAAATTGAGTAAATAAATTTACAAGTTCTGCAATATAAACTAAATAGTTAGAAATAGTATGATAATATTGTCCAGATAATTCATTTGTAGCAACATGAAATCTTTCTAAAAATTCTACAAGAATTTTAACATTAGTCAAATCCTGATTTGTAAGGTGCTCATCATCATCATCACCACCAACACGAGCATTAAACGTTGCGTTTATTGGATTTCTATATTCATATGCAACAACTANTTTCTACGGTTTTAATAAAAAAGTCAATTAAGAGCCATTTTAACCTTTTCAATTTCAACATTTAAAATTTTCATACCATCACCAACGATTAAATGGTAAATATGACAAATACATCTAACATGAAAAATATTACTAAATGCAGGATTTAGTGTAGTTGTAAGCAAGACTATAACATTAGCGTTACTAGAAGCATTATCCATTGAAACTGACATTATTTTATCTCTAATGCAAAAATATCTACAAATATCTGCAATTGTGTTAGCAATAAACTTCCCTATGTGACGTGAATTAATTATTCTATAAGCAATAATGCGCTTTTGCATTATCCATTCCTCATCAATCCAATGACTGGTAATAGTAAGATAATCACATTCATTACCACTTCTACCAATATCAATAGTAATAGCAACGCGACAATTTATATGAGTAAATAAATAGCGCAAATATTGTTCATATTCATGTTTATATTTATAAATATAGCTCTTTACGGTTGTGTGACGACATCCTTTATAAGTAGAATTATAAACTTCTCTAATATAATGCACAAAGTGAGGGTTAGAAGAAAAACTATAGGGTAAGCACATAACAGTAACCATTTTTGCCAATTCTTCACGATTTTTATTTGGATCGTAATATAAAATGTTACCGGTAACAATGTTAATTCCCGGTTGAACTAGATTTGACCCAGTACTAGGGTTAACCTGATCATTTCATCAATAGTTGGATTACCATAAAGAACATTCATATATCCATCATTGAATTGTTCACTTGGTGCAATGTCATGATAAAATTGACTATCGGTAAATTAAAATAAAGGGTTATCACTATCAAGAATAACAGGTGGAGGAGGACAGATAACAGGTTTGGGTCGGGGAGCCGGGGGAGGAGTAGTAGCTTGGCCACTAGATTAACCAATCTTGAATTTTCCCTTACTTTTACCAAACATATTTTTCAAAGAATAGAACATATTAATTATAATTATACAAACTAAAACAAACAAAACTATAGTATTAAAACTTAAGAGTCTGAACAAGTTTACCGAATTGACGAACAATTTCTTGAAAATTGTATATAGTTGAAGACTTAAAGACTGAAGACTTGAATACTTCAATTCACCAACTTCATAATTTTTCACAAATTGCAATAATAAAGTAAGCAATTATAGAAGAAAATTATAGAGAAATTGATGATTTTGTGAGTAAAAATGAAACAATGAGGGGGTATTTACAGTTGAGAATAGCAAAAAGTGTAATTATAAAAAAATAGGAGTTAAAACAAAGTTTGAGGGATAAATGAGTATTTTTGAAAGTGCCAAACGGCTAAATTGACAGGCCAACGACTATTTTTTAAACATTCAACCGTTGGCCAAATTTTTTTTTTAAAAGAAATTTAAAAAATAATCGTTGGGCCCGGTTGAACCGGCCCAAGCCCGCCTGGACTGTCCCACATGGGGGCTCCTAGGACCGCTTGGGCCCGGGCCTACGGGCCCGCCTGTTTAGCCCAAAGCAGAAGCAAGAAAATTGGCAGTATTTCGCAAATGGCATAGTCCGAATGGCCTTACTTTGCTGATAATATAAATTATTCTGTAGATGCTTTAAAAAGAATTTAGATAAATAAACGTGCTAGCCTTTTACTTTACGAATCTTATAAATTAGGTGGTTGCCCATCAAGTGCCAGGGAGCCATTTTTCATTTTAATTTTTGGGTCACTTCTATTGTACGTAATTTATTATTCGTCAGGAACATTGTGCCCTCCCATTAATGTATGCCTGCAAGATTGAGATAGTAGACCTCGAAAAACTCAAAAAAATTACTTACACAGTTCACTGCAACCAATAAATTCCTGAAAACTATGCATTCAAATTTCAAACTTGAAGCATGGAATTGCTCAAACTGAATTCATTGCCTACAGTACTAAGTATAACCTCTCTTTCAAACAAACATAGCAGAACAGAACCCTATACAAATAAATTTACAGAAACACTCAGAGACACTTGTTATTCATCCTTTAATCATAATCAGTCAAATTTTTTTATCAGGAGAGAACTGAAATTGAATAAATTCTGCTTGTAATAGTATCTAAAATTTCAGAAGCAGAGGGCCTAAGGCTTGGTGAATCACCTAGGCATAATCCTGCTAATGAAACCATAGACTTAGCTTCTTCCAAATCATAAGCTCCGTTAAGTCTTGAATCCACCATTTCTGCTACCTTTGTTTCATCCCTTAATATATTACCAGCTTTTGATATTAGCCTTTCTCCACTATCTGAGGAAAGTGCTTCAAATCCAGAAATTAATTCCAAAATAATTATACCAAAACTGTATATATCATTCTTTTTTGAGGCAATGCCAGTTCTCAAGTAGTGAGGATCTGTATAACCTGGTGAACCAAGCATCATACGATTCGTTGACGAATTTGGTGGCAAAATTGTTGATGAAAATCCCATTTTTGCTGACCCAAAATCACATAACTTGCAATTGAATTTCTTGTCAAGTAACACATTTGAAGCTTTTATATCACCATGTACTATGGGGAGTGTACACTTATCATGTAAATATCCAATAGCTTTAGCAAGTTGAAATACTATAGCCATACGATTTTTCCATGACATTTTTCTAGCATCAATACCATGTAATTTCTCCTGTAAAGTCCCATTTGTAACATACTCAAATACCAACATCCCTTCTTCTCCATTATCACAATATCCAAGAAATTTGACTATGTTTTCGTGTTGGATTTGAAGCAAAATATCCAATTCTTGCTTGTAAACTTTGTGAAAACGTTCACTGCTTAGGTCTATTATTTTAACAGCCCCAAGCAGTGAATCAGGAAATTGTGCTAAATAAACTGTGCTAAATCCCCCATAAGCAATTAACCTAGACCGTGATAAATTCATAGTAAATTTCTCTACCTCATCACACGTAAATCTCCTAACACCAAACTTTTTTGAACAATCCTTATTTTCCTCTTCATCTCCTGCAACCTTAGAATCAACAACTCCACTCCGTCGCTTTAACTTGAACCCTAAGCACTTGAATAAAGCCATGACAGAAAAAAAAACAAAGAGCAAAATACCCAAAGCAGCACTAGTTGAAATAATAACTCTGTTGTATTTGTGATTATAAAGGGGTGGGGGTGGTACTGCCGTCGGTGGGGTGGCTAAAGATTGTGAAGCAACGGGGAAAGAAGAGGAAGTCCAAACGAAAAATGTAAAGAAATAGTAGTAATATGAAGGGAAAGAGCAACAACTACTAGTACTAGTTAACAAAGAACCCCACCACCCAAAGACAAATGGACTATTTCCAAGACTAAACTCGTTTGTATTTGAAACTTTCTTCGCCTTTGACAATATATTACTCTTACCAATGTTGGATGGTGAGGCTTCCATGGGGAAACAACAATATCCAAGAGGGGTTGGGTTTTATTCCAAAACCATAGATCTATCTATACAGATAAAAAAATATTAAGAGTACCCATGATAAAATAATCAAAAGGCTACGAATAATAGAAGTGGGGAAATGAATAGTTTATAACCATGGACGAGCGAGTGGTAAGGCAACACTCGATTAAATTAATAATGATAAATTGTACTCCTTCATGTTCTTTTTATTTTGTGTTTAAGATTTTAGCACACTGTTAAGAAAATTATTTAATTCAATTAATTATAACAATCATCGACTAAAATAACCTTTTTCTTTTTCTCAAACTTTTTTTGGAAATTTTAAGACTAGTAGGTTTTTCTAGAAAAATTGTACTCCCTCCGATCCACGTTAAGAGATCTTTTGACTTTTTTTTTTGTGGTCCTTAATATTTGATTTTTTCAGATATCAAGAAAAAAATTACTTTTTTTTCTAGTCCCTTGGAGTAAAGAGCTTAAGAACATTTGTTATATTTTTAATGAACAAATTAAAGTTAATATGATCAATTTTATTGTTAATCAATATTAAAAGGTAAATTTCTTAATATGTGTGGGGAAAAAATCAAATAAAGTGAACCGAATAAAGTAATAGAGTAATGATTATTCATACCTAGATACCTTGGTTGATTAAGATAGTAGAGAGGCAGTGATGAAAATCAAAATCTGCTAAAGGGTATGTAACAACTCATTTGCCGTATCAACTAGCTTCGAAAACATAACCGTCAGGGCTAGTGCTCGGTCGAAATGAGTAGGATGGAAGATAGTTAAAGCAAAACCTTGGGCGTGAGTCAGGGCCGAGTGATGTGTTCGGAACCTAAATGTGGTAATTTTGGACAAGTATGATATAATTGTGTCTAAAAAAAAGAGTGACTATTTTATATATAACGCGATTTTAAATCGCACTATACTTTAACAGTGTTTTGGTCGTTAAAGCATAGCGCAGTTTAAAACAACGTTATATATATATATAACGCATGTATAAACAGCGCTATGCTTGGTTGATGTGACAAATATGTATAGCGCCTTTAATAACCGCGCTATATATGTACAACGCAGTTATAAAGCGTGATATACCTGTTTTATGGGCCCGCCAATAAGTCTCATGCGTTTAACTGACATAATAATAATAATTCAAATAGGTATAGCGCCTTTTAAAAGAGCGTTATACTTCAAAAATTCAGCCTCCGAGCTAGGCATTGCCTTATTTAAAGGCGTTGGGATTTTATAAAAATCCATTCAAAAAATATTCTAACTCCCGTTCAAACCTTTCTTCTTGTTAAATTCTCAAGCATTTTTCATAATATCTGAAGAGCGAAAAATAAGGGTTTCATTATATTGGGGGGTGGGGGGGAGGGGGAGGGATGAGGTTGTGGTGGCGAATAACTCTGTGAGCTATAGTTTATCTCCACAGTGTCATGTTAAATTACCACTTACAATGGAGTACGATATATTGGTATCGTTGTTATGTAATAAAATGAGTGTGAGGAATGAAAGAGTTTGTCTTGATTAAACTTATCACCACCTGTGAATGAGCAGCGAGGGAATAATTTCTCTCCTGCTTTACATAATCCACAAGACGAGTGGTAAACTTCAATTTTTCTTTGTGTTACGATGTATATTTTTGTTGTATTAAATTTTTATTAACGCTCATATATTCCATAGAGGATACCGGCCAAATATGAAATTTACAAGTCATCACCAACGGGAAAATGTCCATCATGAAATCTCATCACATTACGACTTTTAAGTGAAGTGATACAGATATATGGAAAGTATTTATTAATTTCAGTAGCTTATTATTTTGTTGTTTGTGC
The DNA here is from genome assembly GCA_005239505.1 of Nicotiana paniculata. NCBI lineage: Eukaryota > Viridiplantae > Streptophyta > Magnoliopsida > Solanales > Solanaceae > Nicotiana > Nicotiana paniculata. The sequence continues at coordinate 33,541 of ML318840.1, forward strand.
AGTGAAAACAAGCAAGTTGAACCACCTGTCCTCACTCAATTGCCTGAAGACGACATATTAAATCGGGATCTGGCAGATGCACAGAGTGAGGAAGAGAACAATGATTATGAAAACAATGTCTATGATTCTGGAGGCGACACACTCTTCCCTCGTGAGGATGGTGATGAGGAGGATGAGAATGAAGGACCTGATTTGACAAGGGAGTATGTTCCACCCCCTGTTAGACTAAGAGTGTACGAGTCCCGAGTGTCATTTCATTCAAGGAAGATTCCCTACCTTGATAACTTGCCAAGTATGCTGTATGTGGATGCTCTCATAAGGGATTTTGATGAAATTCGGACAGCAATGTGGGATGATCCTAGACCAACGGTGCTGGCAGAGGGTATGCTTTTTCCTGATAAAGCGGGTATAAGCAGCGCGACAAAAATGCACAATGTGAAAGAGTGTCGTGAGATGATGGTATGGGAGTCAACTCCGGAGGTATACAAGGTTGTTTGACGCATATGGCTTACGTCTCTTCATTGGATGTTGCATGCGAGCAAGAAGAAAATAGGTTTTTGGCAAGTGGGTAAATACATTCCCACCCATAGATGTGAAATGGACACATTCAATGGGAATCACTTCAACTTGGATATTGACTTAATTTCTCTTGTCCTTATTCTACACCTTGAAGCGTCCATAAGGTATAAAATAAAAGATTGCATAACATCAGTCCACCAGGAATATGGCCATACCATTACCAAAAGAAAGGTATTTCTCGGGCGCAACCGTGTGTTTGAACTTGCATAAGTCATTTGCAGCTCTACTCAGGCACATGGCCACACTGCAACACTTTAACCCCGGGAATGTTGTTGAATGGAAGCTTGAGCGGAGTCCGGAAAAACCAGAATATATATTCAATTACGTGTTTTGGGCATTTAAACCAACAATTGATGGTTTTTCGCATTGTCAGCCGGTAATATCCATAGACGAAACTCGTGTCTATGGAAAGTATGATATCAAGTTGTTGATAGTCGTTGCAGTAGATGCTAATGGACAAATATTTCCTCTAGCTTTTGCTATTTGTGCCAATGAAATCCAAGTGACGTGGACACTGTTTTTGAACCATTTGAAAGAGCACATTGTCAAACAGCGTTCCGGTATTTGTCTAATATCTAATCGGCATGGTGGTATCTTAAGTTCTGTAGAGAAATTGCCTGTATGGAAAGAACCTTACGCCTACCACCGTTACTGTGTGAGGCACTTGAAGGACAATTTCCAGAAGGCACATCCTAACAAGGACCTGCATGATTTGATGTGGATGACAACAATAGACCACCAAGAGCATAAATTCCAGAGGCACATGGAATCTATCAGGCATGAAGACGAGAGAGCCTATCATTGGATGATGCGACACGAGCTTCACAAGTAGACTTTGAATGCGGATGGTGGAAGAAGATGGGGAATTCTGACTACAAATGTGTCAGAATCTTTCAACGGGTTATTGAAGTAGGCAAGAGGATTGCCTGTCACTTCCATGGTGCGGATGTCGTTCAAGCAGATGGCAGAGAGGTTTGTTGAAAGGGCTTCAACTGCAACGTCATTGATGGAAAGGGGTGTTGAATTTATGCCACTGCCGACGAAGAGATTTGAGAAATACAAGCGGCGAGCACATTGGCATTCATTTTTGCAGTATGATCACGACAAAAATATTTTTGAAGTTCGCACCGCTATACATCCAAACCGGGGGAATAATGTACATACCATAAATGAATCTAGAAGGTTGTGCTCTTGTGGGAAATGATCCATCTACCACATGCTGTGCTCACATGCCATGAGGTGCTTTCAACATGTTGGTTTAGGTCCGACCAACTATGTTGATAAACAATATAGTGTTGCTGCTTACTTAAACACCTATAGTGGGAAGTTGTAGCCAGTGGGTGCTGAGCATTATTGACCGTCGGAACCATTTAAAATGGTGTGTAACAAGGACTATTTGCGTCGAATACAGGTGCAGAAAAGAACGCGTATACGGAACCAAATGGATGTTAGCGATACCGTTTATGCGCACAAATATGGTATATGCTCGCAAACATGACACGACCGTTGAAAATGTCCTTCAGCTGGTTTGGGTGGCGGTGGTAATCAAGCTCGTGATGGGTATTCTTCTAATGTGCCCAACTATCAGTGAGTTTATGTTGTAATAAGTAGTTGTTTTGTTTATGTTGGAAGATGTATCAAATAAAATTATGTTTCCATTGTTGTTAAATCTTATTGATATTTAATATTTTCCAGTTGAGTAAACTAATGCATTTCTCCCTCCCATTCATGTAATCAAAAATAGTATTGGATTAAAAAATATAAAAATATATGAATATAGTTACTAAATAAAGTTCATAAATAGTTGAGTTGAAGGTAGATTTTTGATAAATATGGGGTCAAAGCATAACGTGTTTAAATACTATGTTATATGAATATATATAGCGCGGTTAAATACTACGTTATGCGTGTTGGCTTGTCGAACTTAAAAGCTGCCCGTCTGAGAAAAAGTTATTTTGTATCCGATAGAATCTTTCACACACAAATCATAGTGCGGTTAAATACTAAGTTATGTGAATATATATAGCACGATTAAATACTACGTTATGTGTGTTTCCTTGCCTATAAATAACGGGCGCATTCTAGTTATTTTTTGCGCTTCACAATAATCAATTGCAAAACTTTCCATAAAAGCAAGTTTTTTTTCTACGCTTTAACAAATGTCTGAACGCCTTTATGTACCAAGATGCGAGTGCGGAAAAAAATGCATGATGAAGGAATGTTGGGATGATGGTGAAGTTGGACGCCGCTTCTGGATGTGTGTGAACAAGTTTTATAGTGTTCCCGACGAAATTTTTTGCAATTTTGAGGTATGGGTTGATGATCCCTGTAATCAGGAATGCTACAAACAATCATTGCAGTTTCTTCATAATTTGACCTTAAAACAGTGGGAATATGAAAGAGAATATAAACGAGAAATTGCGGAGTTGAAGGAGAAACTGAAAGAGACAGAATTGGAAAACAATAAGTTGGAAGATAAATTTAAGTGGTTGGAGCAGAAAATAACGGGCGACAGTGACTAAAAAATGACATGTATGTGTTGAGTTTACTACTTTATCTTTATGTTTCTCGTGTCATGTATTTTCATTAGTTGTACCGAATTTAAATTATATTAAGTTGCTATGTTTGTGTTTGTGTTGTAGTATTAAAATAAAGAAGGAACGGGGAAATAAAAACATAATGCGCATATTATGTAAACATAAAAATTATTGTTATTATTCACATAAAATACAAAAACAAAAAAATTAATGTGTCCCACATCTTGTATGCTTGAACGCAGCCGCTGGTCTGAGGCGCATCCCATCCCCCCCGGCTACGCTATCAGGATCATCTCATCACGTCGCCTCTTTATAGCAGGATGCGCTGCAGCATGATTATCAGTGGTGCTGGCAAGATCGGTAGAAGGGGTCGTCGCTCCAGTAGAAACCTATAGAAGAATAAGTCAGCTCAGTATAGGAAAGTATATATTAAGTCACAACAATTTAGATTGTCTTACCAAGGTCTCGTCGGGCTCCTGAATAAAATCATCCGTCGCAGCAATGTCAACATCGCACGAAGGGGCGGGCAGGGATGAAGTCTTAATAAGGAAATTAATAAAGTTATGGAAAATAAATGAGAAAAGTAAAAACAAATTTAAATTTAATACTAATAAAACCATACTTGCGCCTGTGATGATGAGCCATAACTGAGTCGGCGCCCATTATCCAAATCGCGGGTCAGCCGATCCTCTGCAATGCTCGATGGGCCGGGGAAGTATGAATCCCAATTCTCTCTGGTAAGGTTCGTGCCCGTGATCAATAATGGACCTGACGGGGTCACCTGCGAAGTCCCTGGAGTGAGCTGCATACCAAGGCTGTATGATGGCATGCTGCTGGATACTCGTGCGGCTTATATAGATCACCCGGCAGATCAGCATCAACATCATCAACAGGGGCCTCCATGTCCCCTTGCTAGGGACCACCTCCTCGCCGCCCACCACGACCCTGTGCGACACCCTTGCCTCGTGGGACACCTCCACCTCGAGGGGCAACCCTGCCTCGTCGGGCACCCCATCTCGTGCGACACCCCTGCCTCGATGGTACTGCTCTGGCACCACATAAGAAGGGTCGTATCCCAAGCGCTAGTCCTCTCGAGCTCGCTACACTGTCCGAGCAGCCACCTCTGCAAGTTGCCGGTCATAATCGTGCAAAGCGGCCGCTCCCTCGCCAGCATGCTGCTGCATCTGTTGTCCCATATGGTAGACTATATGTAGTCCAATAACCTGCACAACGTAAACTACAAATATTGCACTAAGTTACAGTTATATAATTAATAATAACAGAAAATATATCAGGGCCTCGTACCGCCCGACGTATGGAACGTACCGACCGCCAACTTGATGAATGGGATTCCCGACAAAAAGTCGAGTAACGCGGCGGTACCAGGGCATATAGAGCTGAATAGTCTCCGTCTGGATTAGTAAAGGGGGAGGCAGAATCAGGTCAGCTCGCTGGTCACAAGTATGGACCTGCGCCTCTAGCCATGCTACATATACGTCGTCCACCCTGGAACGATCATCCCGCTGATAATATGTAACCTCCCATGTAGGCCCCGTCGGTATATATCACGGACGACAAAACTGTCGAAGTACCCACTCCGTAGCATGATACTCCACAATATCGAGGCACATCAGCGGGACGAAAGTGCTCCAAATTAGTCGGTCGGCCAAGCAATAATCGGGTAGGCCACCTATCAAGTCGTCGTTGTATGGCGTCCAGATGAACTATCAAATAACAACAGAAAACGTGAGTATGTGCACCACCTGTGAAGCTATACCAAGTAAGTTTATGTACACATTTACCTGTATGCCCTCCAGTATATCCAACACATCCCTGCAAAGGGTGAGATTATGCCGAGCATCGTAATCTCGTACATATCCACGCAGGAGAACCCACCTCCAAGCTAGAGGGAGGTAATGGTGGTAGAGGTGGCTGTAACTGCAGGAACCGCTCTCAGGCCCAAACCTAACATACAAAGTTGACGTATATACCTATATATTGATTATTTAATTGGACAGAGTATATACCTATGGGTTCCAGGCTCGATATTTGAGGCCTAGTAGCGCCAAGCTATCATGAATTCTTATGTGTGTCAATTTTAATATTTTTATAATTTTGTGTGTTTGTTTATAAATTATATAATTATTTTTTGTAAATTGGACAGAGTATATATCTATGGGTTCCAGGCTCGATATTTGAGGCCCAGTAGCACCAACCTATCATGAATTGTTATGTGTGTCAATTTAATATTTTTATAATTTTGTGTGTTTGTTTTATAAATTAAATAATTAATTTTTGTAATTTAGACAGAGTTTGTGTTTCATCTATCAGTATAAGAGATACTTAAACTACAGGGTATCTATGCTAAAAAGCTCTACATTTTACTACGCTAAAAGGCTCTACATTTTACTACGCTAAAAGGGCACTAGTCTTTAAGCAAATAAATAATCTAAACTAAATATAAACAACAAATACATTTTAATCACATAACATTCACGAAAATTCATATAAAATATTAAAAGATATTTATTAACAAAAAAAAAAATCTCAATTTTTACATATTTTTTAGAACACTAATATCAACACAAAACAATATGGAACACATTCAAGACAACTAATATGCATTATTATATGAGTTTCGACATAAACTAAATCAGAATACCTCGATTTATGTTTTTCGAAAAGTCGATTAGTTGAAACTTTGAGTCCGAAACGGTAAAACCACAACAATACAATACTTTGCTATGATGTGGGACCTACGTTCTTATCGTTTTGTGTGACGGGTGGGGCCCACTGTAATTTTTTTTGGAGAAAAATTAGAGGGGGGGTACTGCTGTTGTGGGGAGGGATTTTAAAATGGGGTTCTGTTTCGAATTGTAGAAGAAGGGGGACAATTTAATAAAGGGTATAGCGCGGTATATAATTGCACTATACATACATAGCGCGGTTATATAACGTGCTATACATATCCGTACCATCAAGTCAGCATAACGTTGTTTACAAATGCGTTATATATGTATAGCGCGATTTTAAACTGTGCTATACTAACGGCCAAAATATCGTTAAAGTAGCGCGATTTAAAACCGCGTTATATATAAAATAGTCACGCTTTTTCTTTAGACACATTTATGTCACATTTATCCAAAATTATCAGGTCCCTGATTCGCTGAGCGACTGATATTGTAAGGATAGATTTGAGGGGGAAAAAATATAATGTCTTTGTGCAATTATTTCAAATAAAATTTATTTAGTTAAAGCGACAAAGAAAGAGAAGTAGTAGTACTCATGATCAACATCGTAGGAATAATGTAAAAGTGGGAATATGAATAGTTTATTAGGTTTATAACCAGGAGGCATGGACGGGCAAGTGGTAAGGCAACACTTGACTAAATTAGGATGTTTAGTACTCCCTCCGATCCACTTTAATTGATATTTTAATTTTTTTTTTTGTGTTTATAATATTTGATTTTTTCAGATATCAAGAAGGAATTAACTTTTTTTTTAAAGTCGCTCTTGAAGTAAAGAGTCTATAAGTATTTGTTATATTTTCAAGGAACAAATTAATGTTAATATGATTGTTTTCATTGTTAATTAATACTAAAAGATGAATTCAACTATCGAAAAATCAATTAAAATGAATAGAAGGGAGTAATGATTAATTGTACATAAATTGTAGTCCTTCGTATCCTTTTTATTTGTGCTTATTAACATTTTAGCACACTATTAAGAACATTATTTAATAGCATCAATGGTAAGGATTAAATGATTAAGTTAACCTTATCTCTTTTTCAAATATTTGTCGAAATTGTAAGACTTTTTCTTTTCAACAACCGGAAATTGTAATGCTAATAGATTTTTCTTGAAAAATTGTGTAGATTATTCATAACTAGATATCACAAAGGATGTTAGGTCGATTAAGATAATAGGACGGTAGTCATAGAAATCAAAATCTATTAAGGAGTATGTAACAACCCACTTTCTACATCCACTTGTCCCTAAAATGAAGGGCACTTAGGCACGCGAGTACACTCGACCGTCGAGGCAAGTGTCAGGCTCCAATGAGTAAGAAGGTAGCATAGGTACTGCAAAACTTTGTACGTGAGCCTGGACGGAGAGGCTAATGATATAAGGATAGATTTGCGGAAAATTTAATGTCTTTGCGCAATTATTTTAAATCAAATTTATTAAGTTAAACCACAAATAAATATAGTAGTACTCATGATTAAAAATCAACATCGTAAGAATAATAAAAGTGGGAAAATGAATATTAGTAGTAGCTTTTTTTATAAAACATCAAGGTGTGGCTAGAAAGGTGACACTTGATTAGATTAGGGTAATTATTATTATTAATAATGAAATAAATTGTAGTTAGCACATAGTTTTCAGGGGGTAAGTAAAATAAAGGAAAAAAGTCTATACAAGGCATGAAGACAGGCGCAAGGAAGTTGAGTAGTACTCTCTTTAGTGGTCAACTCAGTCTAATGGTGACATCTCAACTGGTTCCTTGCTATCTTCTTTCTATTTTATTTTATTTTATTTTATTTAAGGTGGGTCCCTTTTTGTATTCCACGTGTGTATTTGGACATAATCAGATCCGTAGATCTTAGTTTATTTTTGAATTTTTCAATTCTTTATGTTTGGTAGCCCGTGAGTAGTGGCAAATGTCCGATGTTAGAGGCGGACAAGTACAAGGGGATTTAAAAAGGATTTAAGTGATATATAATGATAGTATAAAGATTTATTTATATTAACAATGTTTTCTAATATGTGATATGCTTTAGTTATCATTATTATTATATGATTAATTAGTGCTCATAAATTTTTTAAATGTAATTATCTAATAAATGATATCGTTGTGTATATACTGTAAATAGAGAACTTAAACTCTTCAAAAGAAATATTAGAAAGCCCCATTTATGATTCAACTTGTGATTTAAAGTAATTTTCAAGCCCCGTATGTTGAATCTTTCTTATGTCAAAGGAATTCAACAATTATATATGACCAAAACTTGTGTAGTATGATTTTTCGGGACAAAAGATTTAATTGAACCCCTTGCCTCCATCTAACTCTATTCCTGTTGGTGCACCGGTCATACTATTTTTTCCTTCATGTTTTATAATGGTAGTTTCTTCAGCCAGATTTCACACACATTCATTTTTACAACGGATGTATCCTGGATTTTTACCGGGTGTAGATATCCTGTAACTTTTTCCAATAAGACTTAAATAGATGAAAAGAAATCACATTATTTTTGGTTTTAGTTGGAATTTGAATCTTAATCACCAAAATTTATATTTGAATCGATGACTTAAACCTAATGGACTCAATCTTTAAGATTCTCATGCATTACAACTTTTAGATTACAAGTTAATTCTTTTAAAATCTTATTAACTTATTACATGTATATCTACACATTGTGTCAAAAATGATATATGGGGTAACTACACCTATCAAATCCATGGTCCATTCACCTCTTTGTAATCATTGCACTAGGCTCGAACAACATATATAAGAGAATTTTTTTTCGTGAATAGTGGCAGTAGCGCACGCATTTTTAGAGGTGTCGGTGAACTTACTATCGAACGACCTACATATACTGTGTACAATTTAAAAAATATTCCATATTTATACGATAATTCATATTTAATGAGTAGTGAATATTGTATTATTTAGTCATCAATGTTTTAACATCCTAAATCCGACTATACTGAAGTGAAGATTTTAATGTGAAGTTGTAAGTGGTGAATGCAATTTCAATGCTACTAAGAATAATGAGATGATTAAATTAGTACGAAGGGTGAATTCCTCTATGAGCTCAATTGAAAAAGAATAGATATATTTTATTCTTGAACTTTTTAATATCTTGATCTTTTATTTATCTAATTTTCATCATTGAGGCACCAACCAAATCAAAAGGACTCAACTAATCCTGACAAACATCCCGCGTACGATATTAAAAGTGTTGGATTAGGTGTTGTACAAGCGAGGAAAAAACCATACACCGAATTCTTCCTATTTTTTCCCTTTATTTTCTTTTTTTGGGTTGTTGGAATAAACGAAAAGAAAAGACGAGAGAATTAATTTAAGCAACTTTTTCAAGCCACGTTTATCATGTAGCCACATGAGCTTTGAGCATGTGATTTGGCCACGAAAAATCGTAAAGAGTGTGCCTTCTCAATCAATAAAGTTATGCTCAATCAAGACCAACACAGGAATAGCTAAAGGGTTACTTTTTTATCCTTTTATTTTTTATTGCATCAAGGAAGGGGAAGGGGAAGGGGAAGAGGAAGGGAAAGGGAAAGGGGATGAAAATATTATGCTGACCAAAAAATAATGATCTTTTGTTAAATTAATTAATTAATTATTTGGGAGGTTAATTCTAATTAAAGATAATAACTTCAGATTTATGATAAGTAACGTGGGTGATGTAAAACAGCGTTGAGACGAATTTAATGTACTATGTATTAAATATTTCGAATGCAATAATGTGCTAAAAGTATCAAATATTAAATAGCAATAAATTGCACTAAATGTAAATAAAAAGGAAAATTCACCAAATATTAAATGAGGTGGATTATTCTTCTTCCTGACAATGATGAATAACAAGATCTATGAGAATATTGAGGACTTTCTCGTATCTGGTGGAAATGACAAGGAATAATCCAAAAAGACGAATCTTCTTAGAAATGTGTTCTTTGTATTTATCTAGAGAGTTTTGTTGGTTCTAAACACACACGCAAGTATACGTGATCGACAAGTAATATATGATTGTAAGTCCATATATCGTACCCACATGGACTTGTGATTAACTATCAACTAAATTAAACCCAAACAATTAATCTA
>ML318842.1:0-37789 GCA_005239505.1 Nicotiana paniculata
GTTAGGCCCAAGTGAAGCTTTTCTTGAGGCACCGTTATTGAAAAACAAAACAACAAGAAAAGGGAAAACAGACTCAAATCCTTAAGAAGGTTGTCACACCGTCCATCCTTGGGAAGATCCACTCGGTTCACACAAGTTCCACCTTTGGAAAGAACCGTGGCGTTAAGAAAACCAAAGGCTTATTGCCCACGCGAAAACCAAACAAGAAGCTATGAAAGAAAAGTAAGAAGCTATAAAATAGAAAAGAAATGCATAAAGTAAAGTAAAGTGCGTGGGATAGAATGAATATGTACAATAGGGGAATTAGATGAATATACATAAGGGATGAATATTTACAATGGATTGTTATCTTATACATACCAAAAAGGGAAATAACGTAAAGAAAAAGAAACAAAATGTTGTTTTCATTATACAATCCGATATAGCCAAAATCAAATGCCTGTAGGGACACTCCCCCAACTAAAATAAAGCATTGTCCTCAATGCTATATAGCAAAAAATAGTGTGCAAAATATGGGAGAGAGAGAGAGTAAAGAAAACTCCCTATTGGCCCTCGGCCTGCTGTGGTCCCTGCTGCTCTGTCTGAGATCGGGTAGGAACTGCTTGAGATGGGGAATCTGTAGGAGCTGGGTCTGGGATAGCCTGTGATGGAGCTCCGGTGGGCTGGGCCTCCTGGCTCTGAGCCTGAGTGTGCTCTGTAGGAGGGTCTGCCAGTACAAGCATGACCTTCCTCTTCTTCAGTGGCCTCACCAGCTCCTCCTCCTGCACTGACTGAGGCACTGGTTGTTTCTCTGGTTGGGAATCTATGGGGTCGGCTAGTAGCATCTCCAATGGAATCTGATCGCCTGATAGTTTGTCGACCTCCTTTCTCAGCTTTGCCACCTCCTCCTTTGACGCCCTAGTCTTCCTCAGCTTCTAGCTTTGTCAATGCACTCTCATGTGCACCCACCGCATCCAGGATTTTCTTCTTGTTCTCCAAAATTTCTTTCAGAGTGTCCTCAATGGACTGCGGGACCTGTGGTGGGGGAGGAGTAGCTGGGGCTGCCACGGCTATAGAAATTGCATTCAACTTTGTAGTAGTTGACTGCATCCAGTTGGTGAGGCTAGTCAGTGTCATGTTCAGCCGTTGAGAAGTCAAGGGATAGGCTCTGGTGGAGGGGATGTCAGTGGCGGCGGAGGTGGACGGGCCTGGAGCCTCCTCTGGAATGGCAGGCTGGGGCAGGGAGGGTTCCGCTACCACCACTGGCTCTTCAGACTAGCTAGTGGAGGCAACCGACTTTCCCTTTGACTTCTTTTTGGGGTTATCCTCATCCTTCAAGTCATACCAGGAGAAGGGTGCTTTGGGCTTGACTTTGGTGTCAAAGCGCTTCATAGTGACTTCCTGGTCTTCACAATACATGGTCAGATAATGAGGAAAAGGGTAAGAAGTATCACCTGTGCTGACCACCCGGCTAATGACCTCAGACATCACATTCCCCATATTGATGGGGTACCCAGCCATGATAGATGCCACTAATACAGCCCTACTGAGAGGGAGGGTCTGGTCATGGTGTGTCGGGTCTAGCCTGCTGCATACAAAAGTCTCCCACCTTTTTGCTTCGAAGTTCAGGGTCCTCCTGGTGATAGTCTTCCCAGCCGTTAGCCACTCCGGGGTGTCCCCGGGCTTGGCCAAGTGTAAAGCCAACCAATTTCTCACAACATCCTTTTCTGCCAGTTTTTCCGGGTACAATGAATCATCCACATCATCCATCTCCAAATAGTCATTTAGTCAAGGTCCATCAAAAGGCACTGTGAGATTGCGGACTTTGGATGCCTTTGAGTCCTTTTCCAGAAAAAGCAAATTAGTGTAGAACTCCTTCACTATATGCTCATTTGCCTCCGAGAGATGCTCAGTGAAATAAGACCACCCTTTCCTGTCTCGGAACTGCAGCCTCACATTGAGGTTGTAAGTGGATAAATCTTTCATTGAAAAGGTACGCTCCGGGATAAGTGATTGTGCAGTCCACAACTCCCTGAATTTGTGGAAGGCTTTCTCACTGACAAAACGATCCTTCCACACATCCGGATTCCGAGTGCGCTCGACCCCTTCAACCACCTGCGCATACCCTTTGTTGTCACTTGAATTCTCCCTAGATAAGGAAACTGTAGGGGAAGTAGAGTATGAGTGTGCACTGGAGGCGGATTTGGATGGGGAAACTGCTCATGCTGGGGCCGGGAGAGATGAGACAGGGTCCATTGGGGATGACTGTGATGAGGCCTCCTCTGACGGAGCATATTCACTTCCTGATGGTGAAGGAGGAAAGTATGACTGAGGAGGCAATGTAACTTTGGATGGTTGCCTTGGTGCCCCCGGGCCTCTCCCCCTTTGAGTTTCTCCTCTACCCGTGTTTTTACGACTGCCTCCACGAGATAGTACCATTGCCTGCAAAGTACACATAAGTGAACATGGTTAGTTTCCCGAGCATTGATGTGCAGACATTTCAGTAGTCAATGAAGTATAAGCATACTGGAATGAGGCAACCACAGACCGCGAAAAGTCGACCGCGGACCGCGGTGGAGATCATTAACTGAGCAAGACACACTGGAAATGACTTCGTGGACCGCAAAATTCGACCGCGGTCGCAAAGTTATATCCAGTGTGGTATGAATTCTGTACAGCGGGGACCACGGACCGTGAAAAGTTGACCGCGGTCCGCGAAACAACGGATTGGTTTATGCAAAATGAGGCACCGCGGTCCGCGAAAAATGGACCGCGGACCGCGAAAGTGGCTATTGACCTAGGGTTCCCAGAATATGCAATTTCTACGCTAAAGTGTTCATTGAGATAAGTCCTACACAAGTAATCAGTGCAATTGCATTCCAAAGGACTATTATGAACATTTTTGGCCTAAACCTAACATTTACAAGCCTAAAAAGAGAAAATAATAATGAAAAAGAAGTTGAAAAATAAATAAAATAAAGAAATTAAGAAGTCAATGAAGCACAAACACACTTACTAGATGCTTGGATGATAGTATGGATGTGAGCAATGAACTTCAGAGAATGCAAAAGTGAGACACAGTTGAAAGTGGCTTAGACCAGCTACAGTGCGAAAAGTGTGAAATAAAACCCTAGAGGCCTATTTATAGAGAGAATTGGGTCCACCCCACTTACCTACCGCGGACCGTGAAAAATCGACGCGGTCCGTGGCCATTCAATGGCTTAAGGCATAAGATATAGATGGGCTTCGCGGACCGCGAAAAGTCGACCACGGCCGCGAAACAGATTCCAGTGAACTGTGTTTGCAGCATATTGACTTCGCGGACAGCGAAAAGGAGACCGCGGCCACGAAGTCAATTTCCAGTGAACTGTTTTTGCAGCATGTTGACTTCGCGGACCGCGAAAAGGAGACCGCGGCCGCGAAGTCAATTTCCAGTAAGCTTCTGTTTCTATACTCAGCCAAATTTCCTATGTCAAAATCATCCTACACATCCAAAAACCAGTTAGTGTAAAAGTGAAACCTATTTTAACAAGAAAAACAAAGAAAATGAAAGTAACGACACATGGGTTTCCTCCCAAGAAGCTCCTGATTTAACGTCGCGGCACGACACATTTTTTCGGGGTCATTGGAGATGAAGAAGTGCCACCACGTGGCTGTCATCAACTTTGCCAAGATAGTGTTTTACCCGGTGACCATTCACTCTGAAGACTTCACTACTTTTGTTCTTGAGGTCAAGAGTCTCAAATGGAGTAACAAATACCACTTCAAAAGGCCCACTCCACTTTGACTTTAGCTTTCCGGGAAATAACCTCAACCGAGAATTGAACAATAAGACCAAGTCACCAACTTTGAACTCTTTACCTCGAGCATATTTATCATGTAGGTACTTCATTTTGTCCTTATACAAGGACGAACTGGAGTACGCATGGAATCTAAACTCATCCAACTCATTCAATTTCTCCACTCTAAGATTTGCAGCTACATCCCTTTCCAAGTTCAACTTTTTCAAGGCCCACATAGCCTTGTGCTCCAATTTCACCGGAAGGTGGCATGCTTTTCCAAAGATCAAGCGATATGGGAACATCCCAATTGGGGTCTTGTAGGCGGTCTGGTAAGCCCAAAGAGAATCATCTAATTTCATAGCCCAGTCGGTCCTATTGGCATTGACCATTTTGGATAATATGCTCTTTATCTCTCTGTTAGACACTTCAACTTGGCCACTGGCCTGAGGGTGGTACGGGGTAGTGACTTTATGGTTGACCCCATACTTAGAAAGCAAGGAGTCAAAGGCTTTGTTGCAAAAATGTGACCCCACGTCACTGATGATGGCTCGTGGAGTGCCAAACCTAGTAAAGATATTCTTCTTGAGAAAGGTTATCACACTCCGCGCCTCATTGTTTGGTAAGGCTATGGCCTCCACCCATTTTGACACATAATCAACCGCGACCAAGATGTACGTGTTCCCACATGAACTCACGAATGGCCCCATGAAGTCAATGCCCCAAACATCAAAGATATCTACCTCGAGAATTGAGTTTAAAGGCATCTCATCCTTTTTGGAAATTCCCCCGGCTCTTTGGCATTCATCACACCTCTTCACTAGGGTACTAGCATCCTTATACAAAGTGGGCCAAAAGAACCCACAACTAAGCACTTTAGAAGCAGTTCTCACCCCTCCGTGATGACCACCATACGGCGAGGAGTGGCAAGACTCAAGGATGGCTAGTTGCTCTTCCTCCGGTACACATCGTCGGATTACCCCATCGGTGCAAATCTTGAATAAATAAGGCTCATCCCAATATAAATCCAAGCTATCCCTTCTAATCTTCTTCCTTTGGTTAGAAGAGAGCTCACAAGGGACAACTCCGGTGACTAGGAAATTAGCAATATCCGCAAACCATGGCATTTCTCTCATGGAAATTGAAAGGAGTTGTTCATCCGGGAAACTATCATTGATCTCAAGTCCGTCACCAGGACGTCCTTGCTCCTCCAAGCAGGACAAATGATTGGCTACTTGATTCTCACTCCCTCTTCGGTCCATTATCTCTAAATCAAACTCTTGTAATAACAAAACCCATCTCATAAGTCTTGCCTTGGAATCCTTTTTGGTCATGAGGTACCGGAGTGCTGCATGGTCAGTGTGAACTATGACTTTGGCACCCATCAAATAAGCTCAAAATTTTTCCATGGCAAAGACTATAGCTAGAAGCTCCTTCTCCGTGACTGTGTAGTTCATTTGAGCAGAATTCATTGTCTTGCTGGCATAGTAGATTGGATGAAACACTTTGTTCACCCTTTGCCCAAGCACAGCACCCACAGCAACATCACTTGCATCACACATAAGCTCAAATAGGGCACTCCAATCCGGCACCGTGATGATGGGAGTGGTAGTGATCTTGTGTTTTAAGAGTTCAAAAGCTTGCATACACTGCTCATCAAAATTGAATTTGGCATCCTTCTTTAACAGCTTGCATAATGGATTCACCACCTTAGAGAAATCTTTGATAAACCGCCGGTAAAGACCGGCATGGCCAAGAAAGCTAGGGACTCCTCTCACTGAAATAGGTGGTGGCAGTTTTGAAATAACCTCGATCTTTGCCTTATCAACCTCAATGCCATTCTTTGAAATCTTATGGCCCAAAACAATTCCTTCCTCCACCATAAAATAGCTTTTTTCCCAATTCAAGACCAAATTCGTTTCTTCACACCGAGCAAGGACTCTATCAAGATGACTCAAGCATTCGTCGAAAGAATCCCCGACGACATTAAAGTCGTCCATAAATACTTCTAGAAAGTCCTCCACCATGTCGGTGAAGATTGCCATCATACATATTTGGAAAGTAGCTGGGGCATTACAAAGTCCGAATGGCATTCGAGCAAAGGCAAAAGTGCCATATGGGCAAGTGAAGGTGGTCTTCTCTTGATTCTCTGGGGCTATCAAAATTTTATTATATCCAGAATACCCGTCAAGGAAGCAATAATAGGCTCGATCTGCAAGCCTATCCAATATTTGATCCAAGAATGGTAAAGGAAAATGTTCTTTGCGGGTCACCATGTTGAGCTTGCGGTAGTCCATGCAAACCCGCCATCCGGTAACTATTCTTGTAGGGATGAGCTCATTCTTATCATTTTTTATCACTGTCATTCCACCCTTTTTTGGAACGCATTAGACCGGGGAAGTCCAAGCACTATTTGAAATTGGATAGACCACACCCGCATCAAGCCATTTTATGATCTCCTTTTTCACCACATCTTGTATAGATTCATTGAGTCTTCTTTGATGTTCAACAGAGGGTTTGGCTCTATCTTCCAATATGATCTTGTGCATGCAAAAGGCGGGCCTAATACCTGGAATATCAGCCGAGGTCCAACCAATTGCTTTCTTCCTCCTCCTTAGCACTTTTAAAGTTGAGTCAACCTGCAATTGGGTTAGGCAAGAGGAAAGAATAACTGGTAAAGTACAAGAGGGACCAAGGTATTCATACCTGAGGTGGGAAGGAAGTGGCTTGAACTCCAGATTCGGAGGTTCTTCAATGGATGGCTTTGTTGGTGGGATATTCCTGTTCTCCAAGTCCAATGACAATTTTCTAGGAACATAGGAATAAGACCCCATGCCTTGAAGGGCATGGGTACTCTCAAGCACACCATCCACCACTGAGTCCTCGTGATTCAACAAGGCCAACTCCACAGGATCATCAACATGGATCATAACAATGGCATCATCAATAATAACCTCGGACACGAGGTCCATAAAAGAGCACACTTCAGTTCTGTTGGGCTGCTTCATAGATTTGCACACGTGGAAGACCATTTTTTCATCACAAACTCTGAATGTAAGTTCCTCAGATTCAACATCGACCAAGGCCTTCCCGGTGGCAAGGAAAGGCCTCCCCAAGATAATAGGGACCTCAAAATCAACCTCACAGTCGAGGATAACAAAATCTGCTGGCAATATGAATTTGTCCTCTCTCACTAAGACATTATCAATAATACCTAGGGGCCTCTTCATTGATCAGTCCGCCATTTGCAAACGCATAGAGGTCGACCTAGGTTGTCCGATCCCCAAGTTCTTGAACACAGAATATGGCATCAAATTTATGCTTGCCCCAAGATCACATAGGGCTTTTGCAAAGTCTGCACTCCCAATTGTGCAAGGAATAGTGAAGGCACCTGTATCTTCAAGTTTTGGTGCCATGGAGTGAACAATAGCACTCACTTGGTGAGTCATCTTAATGGTCTCACACTCCATAGATCGTTGTTTAGTCACCAAGTCCTTCATGAACTTAGCGTAGCCTGGCATTTGCTCCAAGGCCTCAACCAAATGAACATTTTAAATCGGGTCTCTTGCTTCTGTTTTGCCAATATCTGAGGATAGGGGGGAGGTGGCCTAGGCAATGGTGCCTTTGGGGCCACCGGTTCCGGCATGTCAATTATATGTTCCCTAGACGGGTTCAATTTCTACCCAAATCCTCCCCATTGTCATGAATGTCAATTCTTACCTCGCCTTCAATTGGCTTATCCAATGCTTGCTCCACATCAGCTGGTAGCTCATCTTGGGGTACAACTTCATCATCAACAACAACCTTCTTTTTCCCCGAAGTACTTGCTTCCACACCTTTTCCACTCCCAGTGGTTACCGCCATAGCATGACCGGTGTTGTTGTTGTTCCCACCCTTGGGGTTCACCACCGTATCACTTGGTAGTGCACCCTTCGGGCGTGTGTTTAAGGCTTGTGAAATATGCCTATTTGTACTTCAAAATTTCGGATAGAAGTAGTGTGAGAGGATATCTGGGCATCAGATTCTGCATTCCTCTCCATCATATGTTTGAACATTTTTTCTATCCGACCCATTTCCGAGCTTGAAGAACTTTGCCCATGAGATTGATATGGAGGAGGGTTGCTTGGTTGTTGGTACATCGGGGGCCTTTGAAAACCCGATCCCCGATTACCTTCACCTCCCCAATTGTTGTTGTTATTTCTTCCATTCCAATTCCCTTCATTGTTGTTCCCCCATTGTCGGTCATTATTGTTGTTACATTGACGATCATTGGTATTGCTCCAATTTCTAGCATTGTTATTGTTCCAGTTTCGTGGCCTTTGGTTCCCCCAGTTTTGTGTATTACCTTGCCCTTGGTAGTTGTTTGCATACATAACATCCTCATCTTGGTCATTATAACTTTCATCTTGTTCATGACCACTTGGCCCTTGATCACCATGGTTTTGCCTAACATTCCCCCGAGGTCTCCTTTGGTTTCCTTGCATATGAACTCCTTCCATAGCATTTACTTGCTTAGGCCCTTGCAAATGTTGGAGTTGGGCTTTAGCAAGTTGGTTCATGGTTGTTGTAAGCTCGAAAATTGCTTGCCCTTGTTCTTGGAGCTCCTTGTGGAGATTATTCACACCGGTTTCCCCTTGAGGCACATTTGCTCTACTTTGCCAAGCCGAAGATGTGTCGGCCATTTCATCAAGAATCTCACATGCCTCGGGGTATGTCAACTTCATAAAATTACCACCGGCCAATTGGTTGACCACACATTGATTTACCGTGTTGATTCCCCGGTAGAATATTTGTTGTATCATAGCCTCGGTCATGTCATTGTTAGGACATTCCTTGACCATGGTTCTATAGCGTTCCCATATTTCATGTAGGGGCTCGTTTGGCTCTTGTTTGAATGCCAAAATCGCATCTCAAAGGGCTGCCATATGGCTTGGGGAGAAAAACTTTGCAATAAATTTATCCGCAAGCTCATCCTAAGTGGATATAGAATGGTTTGGGAGACGCTCAAGCCAATCCAATGTTTTTCCCCTAAGTGAGAACGGGAACAACCGTAACCGTAATGCATCCTCAGACACATTAATTTGCTTACTCCCCCAACATGTATCAACAAAGCCTTTGAGATGCGTATAGGCCTTCTGGTGGGCGGCTCCGGTGAAGTATCCTCTTTGCTCTAGGAGAGTGAGCATAACATTTGTGATTTGCAAGTTCCCCGCTCGAATCCTTGGCGGGACTATTGCACTAGCATACCCCTCGTTTGGAAGGACCCGAGGAGCAGCTTCAGGAGCTGGAGGTGGGGGAGGGTCTGGAACATCATCCTGAATATTGGCATGTCGGCCTCTTCTTTGTGGAGGAATTTGATTGGTTTCATATTCTTGATTGTCATAAACCTCCTCCCCGGAATCACATTTCCTAGCGAATCGGCCATTGTACCTAAGTACACAAAACAAGGAAGTTAAAAAAAATAGAAGGAAAGAGAAACACACTATGCTTCTAGTCACAAATATAGTCACACCGTTAAAGATCCCTAGCAACGGCGCCAAAAAGGTGATGGCACCTCACCCATACTACTATATACGTATGAAGGCAAGGGTCGTGTAGCTTTTACCCGAACGGGATCGAATCCACAGGGAGCCTATAGATGGGAGTGAGTGTATAAGTGATCTATAAGGGTCGAGTGTCTTTAATTTCACTTCTAATCATTTGTTGGTGTTGAACTATACTAAGTGTATTCTATTGTTTGTAAGCTAATTAATGACTAACTTTGTTTTATTTTTGTTGTTGTTTTCTAAGATTGATAAGGGCACTAGGGTCGTGATTGTTGTCTAGGTGGATGCACAAAGGGATTTAATTCTAATGTCGGGGAATTTGCTAGGGATATAGCTATAACCAAAGCACGAAGGTGCTCACTCTATACCTCTCGGTAGTTTGGGTGATTATACCCTAATTGCCCCTCTCGGGTCCAATTGGGTGCCTAATAATCAAGCAATATAGGGTTAGGTAGGGTGTTACTCTCTCGAGGTTTAAACCGTTAACTAGGGCTCAAATAGGGTTTTACCATTTCTGGGTTTAACCTCTTTGATTGGGACTATCAATCTCTTGATAATGCCCTAATTTCCTATCACGCTAATTTCTAGACTCAAGTCTTCTTTCTCAAGAAAGATCCAAGTCATGAAAAGGTTAATTAGTGTTTGCAATCACTAATTATAGCAATAAAAACCTTGAAATAGCCTAAATAGCCAACACATATTAATTTCCCAATCTTAATTTTAAAACCCCATTACATACCCACACTAGGGTTGAGTCACAACCCTAGCTAATGGGTCTAGCTACTCATAATCAAAGATGAGAACAATGATAGAGAAGAAGAATAACCATTTAATTGATTCCTAACAATGAAATTAAAGTTTTCAGTGTTAAAAATGTAAGAACAAAGCTAAAGAAATAAAAATACTAAAATATTCACGAGCTCTCCACTCTGAAAAATAGCAGATATTACAAGATATGTAAAGAAAATACAAAATAGTCTATTTATAGTCTGCCAAATTTTCAGATAAAAATACCCCTGCAAGACCACCGCGGACCGCGAAAACACGATTGCGGTCCGCGAAAACATTGGTTGCTGATTTCTGGTAAGTGTCGACCGCGGACCGCTGCCACGGTGAATACTTGTGTCATGACTTGACCTCACTGGATTGCCACCGCAGTCCGTGAAACTTCGACCGCGGCCGCGGTGGGGACTTGCAATTCTCTCGAGCTCACTGGAACTCCACCACGGTCTGCGAAACTACGATCGCGGCCGCGGTGGATGATGGCCTTGTTTTCGAGCTTCAGTGGAATGCCACCGCGGTCTGCGAAACTACGACCGCGGCCGCGGTGGATAATTGGTTCACACTTGACCTTACTGGACCTCCACCGCGGACCGCGAAATGAGGACCACAGCCGGGGTGGCTTTCTTTGTCTTGAGCAACCTTGTTGGGTTTGATCCTTGTGCCGGATTCACTCCTATTTTGAGCATATTTTAGACTGAATGCCTTCATTTCTGGTTAAATCCTGCAACAAGCACAACGTATAAGCTTTCGGGGCCATTTTGTGTAACATTCTATCCAAAATTCATGTATAAGGGAACGGAAAACAAGGCAAAAATCCAAGTTATCATCTGCCCATCATCTTCAATTGATGGCTGCTTCTTCTTTGTCACTTTCTGCACATTCATTGGTTCTTTAATGCAAAACAGAAATAGTTAATATCAATTAAGTATAATAACAAGTTTAGAAATAACAATTGTGTCTATACCTTTTTACATCCCCTTGCATTATGGTTTGCCTCTCCACAATTGCCACAAGTCATAATTCTGCATTTTCTAGACTGACTCTAATCCCCTTGCCTCTTGATTGTCTCATCCTTCTGTCTATCTCTTTTGACTTTAGGCTTGCCAGCTTGTTTCACCAGTTCTGGAGGTTCCATGGCTTGAGATGGATCTAGTTTCCAGAATTTCTCACCAGGTACAGGTTGTAACGTATGCTTGTAATTAAGTAGAAAGGCTTCTTTGCTATACCACCAGTGCTTCTCCTTCAAAGGGTCTACCTTTAAATACAAGCATGATTTTATTGCATGAGGACATGGGATTCCAGAAAGATCTCATCCTCTACATATGCATCTTTTTACCTGTAAATTGACAATGAATTTGTCAATCCCTTATACTATTTCAAATCCATCATCACCATTGAAATCAACCTGAATGGAATGAGCTATCTTCAGATTGTCATTATAAAGATTCATGCTTTGAGGATTGTAGTCTATCTTCCATGTTCTCACCTCATCTTCATGCTTTCTCAACTGATTCATTACTTTAAGTCTTATATCTTCCAACATCTTGATGATGGGCTTGTATCTAGCTTCTAATATCCAAGAATTGGAAGATTCTGTAAAATTGTTATCCACACCTTGATTTTTACAGACAGTGTCAAAGTATGCCCTACACCAACTCTGGGGTGGGTACTTTAACAAGTTTGTAACAACGGTTTCCTTCAACTGTCCCACCTTGCTCAACTGATCCTTGAAGTCTTCTTCATAAGTGGCCCAAGCACTCCACCAAAGTAACTTCTTCATTTCAAGACCTCCATACTCTTTGCACCAGTTCGACTCTACATGTATCACACAGAACCTATGCTTTGCTTCAGAAAGTACTGTCTTTATTGCCTCCATTAATCTATCAAAATATTTTAGCAGATTAGTAATGAAAAAGTTGTAACAGATTAGTAATGAAAAAGCTATAACATATTAGTAACGAAATTATACCTTCTGTATATCCGACATAAAAGTGACTCCATTGCCCATATTCAAGTCCAATAAATTGTGAAGAAGCTCCAGAAATCAAGTCCAACTTCTTTTTGTTTCCCTATCAACTACAGCCCAAGCAAGTGGATAAAAGTGATTCATGTTATCTTGCCCAACAACAACTAGTAGTTGTCCTTTAGCCTTCCCTTTTAAGAATGTACCATCAAGCCCAATAAATGGTCTCACGCCCTCTTTGTACCCCATCTTCAATGCATGAAAACAAATGTACATCCTAAGGAATTTTCTTTTGCCTTGCAACAATGTTTCTTTAGATAAATTAATAACAACCTCACTTCCAGGATTATTGTCCCTCAAAGCATTGGCATATCTTCAAGCTTGTTATAATCATCAGTGAAACTGCCTTCTAACTTCTCCAATATCATTCTCTTTGCCCTTTTAACCTTTGATTTACTAGCATTAAGCTGAAATGAATTCTTCAAGTCTGCCCTCATTTCTTTCACCTTAGACTTAGAGTTGTCTTGCAACTTCTTCTTGAAGTAGTAAGCTATAGTGCTATATTCAACCCTACTGTTATCAAAAGCAGGATTACAGACATGTCCTGGATTTAGTGTCTTCACTCTACACCCCTCACTGCCTTTGTCAATGGAAATAAGACATTTAAATGAGTAGCCCTCTACACACTCATACCTCACTCTAATTTTGTCACTTTTCACCAGCTCTAATTTCTTTTGATTAACCAATGAATAAAGGTTCATGAACTTTCTAGCTTCAGGAATGTCCTTGAACGACATGCCTTTATAAATCTCTTTGTATTCATTAAGGTTTTCACTAGGATGCTTTTTCCTTTGAGCCTCAAATTGTTCTAACTTTTCATAATCATAGGCCAGGCCATCAGAACCTGCCTGATCTTCATCTTCATCTTCACTACTACTATCATCAGTACCAACTAATACTTGAGATATATAAGCCTCAATATGGCTGACAATGTTTGAGACACAAACACTTTCTTCACAGTCATCTACAACATAGACATTTAGTACCTTAAATTCATCACATATAAGGCATAAAAGCTGTCTAATCCCTATATCTCCTTCAACTTCATAATACTTACCAGATGTGTAACGACCCGGCCGGTCGTTCCGTGATATTTACCCCATTTCCCCAATTTCTGCATTTGTTATATATTGCTAACCTATTTTTGTCATGTTGGGTTAGTTGGTTTGGGTCCGGAGCGGTTATGGTGAGAATTTAGGCATTTAGTCTCTTAAAGTAGCCTAATAGTTGAGAAAGTCAACTGAGAGTTGACTTGTTGGTGAACGACCTCGGAATGCGTATTTTATGGCTCGGATAGCTTCGTTAGGTGATTTGGGACTTAGGAGTGTGTTCGGAATGAAGTTTTGATGTCTAGTGTAGAATTAGGCTTGAATTGGCGAAAGTTAGTTTTTGGTGATTTCCGGTCGGCAGTAAAAATTAGGCTATCGGGGTCGGAATAAAATTCCGGAAGTTGTATCAGGTTCGTAATGTCATTTTGGATAAGTCTGCAAAATTTCAGGTCAATCGGAGGTGTTTTGGTTGGTTTCGGCATAGTTGGCGAAATTTGGAAGTTTCAAAGTTCATAGGCTTGAATTTGATGTGATTTTGGTGTTGTTGCGTTGTTTTTGGTATTTCGAAGGCTGGAATAAGTTTGAATGATGTTATGGGATATGTTGTTATGTTTGGTTGAGGTCCCGAGGGCCTCGGGTGTGTTTCGGGTGGTTAACGGCCAACTCTTGGCTTGAAAACTGGGCAGATTTTTGTTGGTGTGAGGTTCTGGTTTCCTTCTACGCGATCGCGGGAGGATGTTTGCGATCGCGTAGAGTAAAAGAGTGGGGAAGGCATTTTTTTCTATGCGATTGCGTGGTTAGGATTGTGATCGCATAGGTTGGTCAGGAAAGGCAGTGCGATCGCGTGGGTGTTTATGAGATCGCGTAGAGGATTCTGAGGCGCGTGTGTGGGGTGGAGAGTTGTTCTATGCGATCGCGTGTATTGGTGACCGATCGCATTGGTTGGATGGTCTGTGCATCGCGATCGCGTGCCTAGAGTCGCGATCGCACTGAGGAAAATTTAATGGCTGGGCAGAATATTTTAAAAGGCTATTTGTGCGAGAATAGTTCATTTTTCTCCATTGTTGAACGAGTTGGGAGCTCTTTTGAGAGGGTTTGAAGAGGAAATTGAAGGGAATCACTTGGAGGTAAGGTTTTAAACTTCATAACTCGTTTATATGTCATTTTCTAAGTAATTAAACCATAAAATTGTTGGAATTAAACCCAAATTTGGGGAAAAAGGGTGCATGGAAATTGGATTCTTCTTTTGAGTTTGAGTGGGCAATTATGGTCCGATTTTAGTGTTCTTGGTATGTATATAATCGTGGGAGGATGAGGATTCTAGTGATGTAAATTTTATCGAATTCTGAGACGTGCGCCCGGGGCTCGGGTTTGGCCAAATTTCGAGATTCTTGTATAATTTGATAGTTTTCGATTGGGTTGTGTTCTTTTGATATATATTGATGATGTTAAACTGGTTTTGGATAGATTCGGAGCAATCGGGAGCCAATTTTAGGGGCAAGAGCATTGCGGACTAGTGTTGTGGCCTGGTAGAGGTAAGTAATGGTTATAAATCTTGCCCTGAGGGTATGAAACCCCAGACTACATATTTCTCACTGATTTTAGAATGGCGCACATGTCGGATGACGAGTATGTGGCGCGCACTGGTTTTTGGATTGGACTAGGTCCGATCCACGGCAACTAATGAGTTGCATGTCTTACCCAAAACCTTATGTTAAATTATATTCTAAAGATTGTTGAAATATTTGGGCTATAAGCTATGTTTGGGGCCTCGTGTTGATCTGTTTAGACCCTTTGGGGGCTTCTTATTGTTGTTTTTCCTCACTATTTGTTGATGATTTCACTCAGCCACATTGTGCTTACTGTTTTCGAAACTCAGCCTGATTTACACTACTTTGAGATTTAAAAATGATGTTTTGGGTCGAGTACACTGTTTTACTGATTCGCCCGAGGGGGGTCTTTTGAGTGGTTCTGCTGAGTGAGGACGAGGGCCTAATGGTGAGGTGCTGAGTGATATTAGCGCTTGGGCTGAAGGAGCCCCTCCGGAGTCTGTACACAGCCCCAGTAAGTGCACAGAGTGCTGAGTGCCGAGTGACGAGTGATTGGGAGGCATGAGTGTCTGTGAGGTGCTGAGTGATATTAGCGCTTGGGCTGAAGGAGCCCCTCCGGAGTCTGTACACAGCCCCAGTAAGTGCACAGAGTGCTGAGTGCCGAGTGACGAGTGATTGGGAGGCATGAGTGTCTGTGAGGTGCTGAGTAATTGTGAGGTGTTGAGTGACTGTGAGGTGTTGAGTGACTGATTATGAGTGATTGTGAGGTGTGTCCGAGGGGCTGCTTATGATACATGTTTTTCCCGAGGGGCTACTTATGATTTTACTACTTTCATTCTGAACTTATGAAATATGTTTTGCCCGAGGGACCTCTATATGATTCATTTCATTTTCATACTAAATATTTCTGTTTGGATCTGTTTAAAATAAACATTTTTCAAAGGACTTTTCTGAGGTTGGTTTTAAGGCATGATGATTTCGCGTATCTATGTTTACACTATTGGAAAGTAAAGTTGTATATATTGTGATTTGATGACATTGATTTTATGTGTTTCCTTTCCGCTTAGACTTAATTTATTTTCATTACTACTAAGTTGGCGTACTCACATTACTCCCTGCACCCCTGTGTGCAGATTCAGGTGCAGATATCGAGCATTAGCCATTTATTCCGCGGGGAGCCGGATTGCGGGATATAGAGGTAGTTGTTCAGCGTCCCCAACATCTCTGTTTTCCCTTCTTGTTGTATCTAGCTTTCATTCAGAGGTTTTGTATTATAATAGTATATTTTGGCTTATTCTTCTAGATGGTCATGACTTGTTGGCTCCGGGTTTTGGGGTTGGTGGCACTGTTTATTGGCCTACTTTATTTAGTAAACTCTGTATATTTATGAAATGCTTGAATTTTGATTGAGATTTAAAAAGAAATTGTGAACATGTGGTTATTGGCTAGCTTAGTTCCATGATAGGTGCCATCACGACCGATTTAGGATTTGGGGTCGTGACAATTTGGTATCAGAGACTAGGTTACATAGGACTTAACGGTCATGAGCAGGTTTAGTAGAGTCTTGCGGATCGGTACGGAGACATCTGTACTTATGTTCGAGAGGCTGCCAAACTTTTAGGAAACATTTCTACCTTTCTTGAACTCTTTCGTGTTGATCTATTGATTCTTGAAATCTGAACTTACGTTGTTTCATTCTCTCATAGATGGTGAAGACACGCCATACCGATCAGAGTGACCAGTCACCGGCTAGACCAGCGAGAGGTCGAGGTCGTGGTCGAGGTTGTGGTAGAGGTAGGGGCCAGCCCGCGCAGCAGCTGGGACAGTACCACAGGATCCCCCTATCGATCAGGATCAGGTTCCCGCCGATGGTGTTCCAGCGGGACAGGCTCAGGCACCGGCAGTGCCTATGGTTATTCCGGGTCTTCAGGAGAACCTGTCTCAAATATTGACCGTGTGCACCAGTTTGGCTCAGGCAGTCGCCATGTCTTCTACTGCCACCACAGCTCAGGCCGGGGGAGACAATCAGACTCCAGCTGCCCGGGCACCTGAGCAGGCTGCACAAGGTATTCAGGCACCGGGAGCAGCCCCAGCTCATCCAGTTGCTCCGGTCCAGGATTATGTGGTGCCTGCTATGCCTGAGGACGAGCAGCGTAGGTTGGAGAGATTCAACAGACTTCAGCCTTCGACTTTCAGCGGTACAGAGGGTGAGGACGCCCAGGGGTTTCTAGATAAGTGCCAGAGGATACTGCGTACTGCGGGTATTTTGGAGACCAGTGGGGTCTCATTTGTTACATTTCAGTTTGTGGGTGTTGCCCTTACCTGGTGGGAGTCATTCGAGAGGCGTAGGCCGATTGGTTCAGCACCTCTCACCTGGCAGCAGTTCTCCACGATCTTTTTAGAGAAGTATGTTCCTCAGTCCAACAGAGAAGAGCAGCGCAGGCAGTTTGAGAAGCTGTGCCAGGGAGAGTTATCAGTTACTCAGTACGAGATGAGGTTCTCTGAGTTGGCTAGGCATGCTTCTGAGATTGTCCCTACTGATAGGGAGAGGGTGAGGAGGTTTATAGATGGTATTTCTTATCACATTCGGTTATTTATGACTCGGGAGAGAGTATCAGGTGCTTCATTTGAGCAGGTTGTTGACATGGCTCGAGATATTGAGTCTGTTCGCCTCCAGGAGCGGGAGGAGAGGGAGGCCTCGTGGTTCGGGCAGTTCTAGTGGTGCTCCCTTTAGGGGATAGTTTCAGCAGGGTAGGAGCCATTCATTCAGGCCTCCTCAGTTAGGGCGCCCAACATATAGTGGTGCATCTTCGAGGCATGGTCCCCGTGGTTCTCAGTCAGGTCGTACTTCATTTGATTCCCTCCCAGCTCAGAGTGCAACTCGAGCACCCCCAGTTTAGGGTTCTTCCATGCATGAGTCTTCCAGTGGGCGTACGGGTGCTAGGGGTTTCTATCAGTCCCTGCCTCCAGCTCCAGGGAGTTATTTTGAGTGTGGAGAGTTCGGGCACGTGTGGAGGTAGTGTCCCCGCCGTTCCGGTGGATTTTCTCAGCAGAGGGGCCAGCCCTTGACTCCAGCTCCAGTTACTTCACCACCCGCCCAGGCAGCTAGGGGTGGTAGTCAGTCAGCCAAAGGCCGCCCTAGATGGGGAGGTCGAGCAGGGGGAGGTCAGGCTCGCATGTATGCGTTTCCAGCCAGGCCAAATGCTATGGCCTCAGATGCTGTGATCGCAGGTATTGTCTTAGTCTGTTGTCGAGATGACTTGGCTTTATTTGATCCTGGTTCTACATATTCCTATGTTTCTTCATATTTTGCCTGTTTTCTGGATGTGCCCCGTGAGTCTCTAGTCACCTCTGTTCATGTGTCGACTCCGGTGGGCGATACTGTTATTGTGGACCGTGTGTATCGGTCGTGCATGATATCTATTGGGGGTCTGGAGACCCGAGTGGACCTACTGTTACTCAGCATGGTCGATTTTGACGTGATATTGGGCATGGATTGGTTATCTCTGTGCCATGTTGTTCTTGATTCTCACGCTAAGACCGTGACCTTAGCTATGTCGGGGTGTCCGAGGGTTGAGTGGAGAGGTTCTTCCGAGTATATGCCTAGCAGGGTGATTTCCTACCTGAAGGCTCAGCACATGGTTAAAAAAGGGTTTTTATCTTATTTGGCCTTTGTGAGGGATGTCAGTGGTGAGACTCCGCTATTGGTTCAAGTCCTGTGGTTCGTAACTTTCCGGATGTGTTTCCTACAGACCTGCCAGGCATGCCACCTGACAGGGATATTGATTTTGGTATTGACTTAGTGTCAGGCACTCAACCTATTTCTATTCCACCTTATCGTATGGCACCAGCGGAGCTAAAGGAATTGAAGGAGCAGCTTCAGGAACTTCTGGATAAAGGGGTTCATTCGGCCTAGTGTGTCACATTGGGGGTGCACCGGTGTTGTTCGTGAATAAGAAGTATGGGTCCATGCGTGTGTGTATTGATTATCGGCAGCTGAATAGGGTTACGGTGAAGAACCAGTATCCCTTGCCCTGCATTGATGATCTTTTTGACCAGCTTCAGGGAGCCAGAGTGTTTTTCAAGATTGATTTGAGATCTGGGTATCATCAGTTGAAGATTCGGGATTCTGACATTCCGAAGACTGCTTTCAGGACCAGATATGGTCATTATGAGTTCTTGGTTATGTAATTTGGGCTGACCAATGCCCCAGCT
Source organism: Nicotiana paniculata (assembly GCA_005239505.1). NCBI lineage: Eukaryota > Viridiplantae > Streptophyta > Magnoliopsida > Solanales > Solanaceae > Nicotiana > Nicotiana paniculata. Next base: position 18,925 of record ML318842.1, read on the forward strand.
ACGTTCATGCAATTGATGAACAACGTGTTTCAGCCTTACCTTGATTCTTTCTTCATTGTGTTCATTGATGACATCCTGGTTTATTCTCGTAGCCAGGAAGAGCATGCTCAGCATTTGAGAGTTATGTTACAGAGGTTGAGGGAGGAGAAGCTTTATGCGAAATTCTCCAAGTGTGAGTTTTGGCTTGGTTCGGTAGCTTTCATGGGGCACGTGGTGTCTAGTGAGGGTATTCAGGTTGATCTGAAAAAGATAGAGGCGGTGCAAAGTTGGCCCAGACCGTCCTCAGCTACAGAGATTAGGAGTTTCCTTGGTTTGGCGGGATATTACCGTCGCTTTGTGGAGGGATTCTCTTCTATTTCTTCGCCTTTGACCAGACTGACCCAGAAGGGTGCTCCATTTAGATGGTCTGATGAGTGTGATGGGGGCTTTCAGAAGCTCAAGTCAGCATTGACTACAGCTCTGATACTAGTTTTTCCTGCTGGTTCGGGTTCTTACACAGACTATTGTGATGCTTCTAGAGTTGGTTTGGGAGCAGTGTTGATGCAGGACGGTAGGGTGATTGCCTACGCATCCAGACAGTTGAAGGTGCACGAGAAGAATTATTCGGTGCACGATCTTGAGTTAGCTGCCATTGTTCATGCCTTGAAGATTTGGCGGCATTATTTGTATGGAGTGTAGTGTGAGATTTTCACTGATCATCGTAGTTTGCAGTATCTGCTGAGGCAGAAAGACTTGAATTTGCGTCGGAGGAGATGGTTAGAGCTTTTCAAAGATTATAACGTCACTATCTTATATCATCCGGGGAAGGCCAATGTAGTGGCCGATGCCTTGAGTCGCAGAGCAGAGAGTTTAGGGAGTCTAGACTGCCTTCCAGTAGCAGAGCGCCCATTAGCCCTTGATGTTCAGGCCTTAGCGTGTCAGTTGTTTAGATTGGATCTATCAAAGCCCCCAGCGGGTGTTGGCTTGTGTAGCCTCCAGGTCGTCTCTTTACGATCAGATTAGAGCACGCCAGTATGATGATTCACATTTGCTTGTTCTTCAGGACATGGTCCGTCGTGGTGATGCCAGGGATGTGGTTATTGGTGATGATGTGGTCATGAGGATGTAGGTCCAGATTTGCGTGCTCAATGTGGATGGGCTTCAAGATTTGATTCTAGCGGAGGCTCATAGTTCGCGGTATTCCATCCATCCAGGTGCCGCGAAGATGTATCAGGATTTGAGGCAGCATTATTGGTGGAGGAGGATAAAAAAGGATATTGTGGAGTTTGTGGCTCGGTGTCTCAACTGTCATCAGGTCAAGTATGAGCACCAGAGACCAGGTGGATTGCTTCAGATATTTGATATTCCAGAGTGGAAGTGGGAGCGGATCACCATGGACTTNGTTATTGTGGATCGGCTGACCAAGTCCACGCACTTCATTCCTGTTGGTACTACTTATTCTTCGAAGAGGTTAGCTGAGGTTTGTATCAGGGAGATTTTTCGATTGCATGGGGTTCCAGTTTCTATCATTTCCGACAGAGGCACTCAGTTCACATCTTAGTTTTGGAGAGCCGTGCAGAGAGAGTTGGGTACTCAGGTTAAGTTGAGCACAGCGTTTCACCCTCAGACCGACGGTCAGTTGGAGCGTACCATTCAGATTTTGGAGGATATGTTGCGTGCTTGTGTGATTGACTTTGGTAGTTCATGGGACCAGTTTCTGCCACTAGCGGAGTTTGCATATAATAACAGCTATCAGTCGAGTATCCAGATGGCTCCGTATGAGGCTTTATATGGTAGGAGGTGCAGGTCTCCGGTTGGTTGGTTTGAGTCGGGCGAGGCTAGGCTATTGGGCACAGACTTGGTTCAGGATGCATTGAGTAAGGCAAAGTTGATTCATGAGCGGCTTCGCACGGCGCAGTCTAGGCAGAAGAGTTATGCAGACCGGAAGGTCCGAGATGTGTCTTTCATGGTTGGGGATAAGGTGTTACTGAAGGTGTCGTCCATGAAGTGTGAGATTCGGGAAAAGGGGGAAGCTGAGTCCCAGGTTCATTGGGCCATTTGAGGTGCTTCAGAGAGTTGGGGAGGTGGCTTATAGGCTTGCTATGACTCCCAGTTTATCGAGTATTCATCCAAATATTCCATGTTTCGATGCTCCGAAAGTATGTTGGTGACCCTTCCCATGTTTGGACTTCAGCACGGTTCAGCTCGAGGGTGATATGACATATGAGGTAGAGCCAGTGGCTATTTTTGGTCGACAGGTCAGGAAGCTGAGGTCTAAGGATATAGTTTCAGTGAAGGTTCAGTGGAGAGGGCGGCCGGTGGAGGACGCCACCTGGGAGACCGATCGGGAGATGCGGGGACAAATGTCCTCACTTATTCGAGACTCCAGGTATGTTTCTAGACCCGTTCGAGGACAAACGTTTGTTTAAGAAGGGGAGGATGTAACGACCCGGTCGGTCGTTCCGTGAGATTTACCCCGTTTCCCCCATTTCTGCATTTGTTACTTATTGCTAGCCTGTTTTTGTTATGTTGGGTCAGTTGGTTTGGGACCGGAGTGGTTATGGTGAGAATTTAGGCATTTAGTCTCTTAAAGTAGCCTAATAGTTGAGAAAGTCAACTGAGAGTTGACTTGTTGGTGAACGACCTCGAAATGCGTATTTTATGGCTCGGATAGCTTCGTTAGGTGATTTGGGACTTAGGAGTGTGTTCGGAATGAAGTTTTGATGTCTGGTGTAGAATTAGGCTTGAATTGGCGAAAGTTAATTTTTGGTGATTTTTGGTCGGCAGTGGAAAATAGGCTATCGTGTTCGGAATAGAATTCCGAAAGTTGGAGCAGGTTCGTAATGTCATTTTGGATAATTCTGCAAAAATTTCAGGTCAATCGGAGGTGTTTTGGTTGGTTTCGGCGTAGTTGGCGAAATTTGGAAGTTTCAAAGTTCAAAGGCTTGAATTTGATGTCATTTTTGTGTTGTTGCGTTGTTTTTGGTGTTTCGAAGGCTCGACTAAGCTTGAATGATGTTATGGGATATGCTGGTATGTTTGGTTGAGGTCTCGAGGGCCTCGGGTGTGTTTCGGGTGGTTAACGGACCAACACTTGACTTGAAAACTGGGTAGATTTTTGCTGGTGTGAGGTTCTGGTTTCCTTCTACGCGATCGCGGGAGGATGTTTGTGATCGCGTAGAGTAAAAGAGTGGGGAAGGCATTTTGTTCTATGCGATCGCGTGGTTAGGATTGCGATCGCATAGGTTGGTCAGGAAAGGCAGTGCGATCGCGTGTGTGTTTATGCGATCGCGTAGAGGATTCTGAAGCGCGTGTGTGGGGTGGAGAGTTGTTCTATGCGATCGCATGTAGTGGTATGCAATCGCATTGGTTGTCTGGTCTGTGCATCGCGATCACGTGCCTAGAGTCGCGATCGCACTGAGAAAAATTTAATGGCTGGGCAGAATGTTTTAAAAGGCCATTTGTGCGAGAATAGTTCATTTTTCTCCATTGTTGAACGAGTTGGGAGATCTTTTGAGAGTGTTTGAAGAGGAAATTAAAGACAATCACTTGGAGGTAAGGTTTTAAACTTCATAACTCGTTTATATGTCATTTTCTAAGTAATTAAACCATAAAATTGTTGGAATTAAACCCAAATTTGGGGGAAAAGGGTGCATGGAAATTGGATTCTTCTTTTGAGTTTGAGTGGGCAATTATGGTCCGATTTTAGTGTTCTTGGTATGTATAGAATCGTGGGAGGACGAGGATTCTAGTGATGCAAATTTTATCGAATTCCGATACGTGGGCCCGGAACTCGGGTTTGGCCGAATTTCGAGATTCTTGTATAATTTGATAGTTTTCGATTGGGTTGTGTTCCTTTGATATATATTGATGATGTTAAACTGGTTGGCCAGATTCGGAGCAATCGGGAGCCAATTTGAGGGGCAAGAGCATTGCGGACTAGTGTTGTGGCCTGGTAGAGGTAAGTAATGGTTATAAATCTTGTCCTGAGGGTATGAAACCCCGGACTACATATTTCTCACTAATTTTAGAATAGCGCACATGTCGGATGACGAGTATGTGGCGTGCACTGGTTTTTGGATTGGACTAGGTCCTATCCGCGGAAACTAATGAGATGCATGTTTTACCCAAAACCTTATGTTAAATTATGTTCTAAAGATTGTTGAAATACTTGGGCTATAAGCTGTGTTAGGGGCCTCGTGTCGAGCTGTTTAGACCCATTGGGGGCTTCTTACTGCTGTTTTTCCTTACTATTTGTTGATGATTTTACTCGGCCACATTTTGCGTACTCTTTTCGAAATTCAGCTTGATTTACACTACTTTGAGATTTAAAAATGATGTTTTGGGTCGAGTACCCTGTTTTACTGATTCGCCCGAGGGGGGCCTTTTGAGTGGTTCTGCTGAGTGAGGCCGAGGGCCTAATTGTGAGGTGCTGAGTGATATTAGCGCTTGGGCTGAAGGAGCCCCTCCGGAGTCTGTACACACCCCCAGTGAGTACATAGAGTGCCGAGTGACGAGTGATTGGGAGACATGAGTGCCTGTGAGGTGCTGAGTGATATTAGCGCTTGGGCTGAAGGAGCCCCTCCGGAGTCTGTACACACCCCCAGTGAGTACATAGAGTGCCGAGTGACGAGTGATTGGGAGACATGAGTGCCTGTGAGGTGCTGAGTGATTGTGAGGTGCTGAGTGATTGTGAGGTGCTGAGTGACTGTGAGGTGCTGAGCGACTGATTATGAGTGATTGTGAGGCATGCCTGAGGGGATGGTTATGATACATGGTTTTCCCGAGGGGCTGCTTATGATTTTACTACTTTCGTTTTGAACTTATGAAATACATTTTGCCCGAGGGGCCTCTATATGATTCATTTCATTTTCATACTAAATCTTTCGATTGAAAATAACCATTTTTCAAAGGACTTTTCTGAGGTTGGTTTTAAGGCATGATGATTTCGCGTATCTATGTTTACACTATTGGAAAGTAAGGCTGTGTATATTGTGATTTGATGATATTGATTTTATGTGTTTCCTTGCCGCTTAGACTTGATTTATTTTCTTTACTACTGAGTTGGCGTACTCACATTACTCCCTGCACCCCCTGTGTGCAGATTCAGGTGCAGATATCGAGCATTAGCCATTTATTCTGCGCTAGAGGTAGTTGTTCAGCGTCCGCAACATCTCTGTTTTTCCTTCTTGTTGTATCTAGCTTTCATTCAGAGGTTTTGTATTATAATAGTATATTTTGGCTTATTCTTCTAGATGGTCATGACTTGTTGGCTCTGGGTTTTGGGGTTGGTGGCATTGTTTATTGGCCTACTTTATTTAGTAAACTCTGTATATTTATGAAATGCTTGCATTTTGATTGGGATTTAAAAAGAAATTGTGAACATGTGGTTATTGGCTAGCCTAGTTCCACGATAGGCACCATCACGGCCGGTTTAGGATTTGAGGCCGTGACAAGATGGGCCAACAATTATTAATTGTTGTACCCCTATATACCCTAACTGAAGAATGTATTCATCTACTATATCTTTAAAGGGCAATATGTCAGAATCTTTATCTTTCCAGATGTGGACCAACTTCTTTGAATAGACTAGGTGTGGCTCTTTAATCCAGTCACCCCCATAATTGAAAACTAGGTCAACAAGAACCATCTACAAGCATAAGTAAGACAATGTAAAAAATTTTATGACCATAAAGTAATACTTTATACAAAATGGACCCCGCTTAATAAAGAAATCAGAAATCAAACAATAAAGAATAAAAAAAACAGTAAAGAAAGCAGAACATTGGAAAAAAACAATAAAGAATGCAGAACTACCATTTTTCAATGTATTTAATCACATGCATAAGGGATATTTGGACCCCATTCGATCATACACGAGCAAAAACACACAACTCAAAGCAATAATAGACCATCAGAAATCAGAAATTAAAAGACCACCTCAAAAGATGCACATGCACGACAAAATAACAATAAATCGACAAACAACATAGTAGGAAGCATGTATAATAGCAGGACTATGAACATTTACCAGGAAAAAAAACCCTAGCTCGAAACATTATGTAGAAATCGCACATTTTTTAACAAAATTAGTAGCAACACCCCTTTACTTAGCTGAATCATGAAATTTCTGAAGAAATAACTCACCTTTTTGAATGTTTCGAGTATCAGATCCGTAATTTTGTCACTGGTAGAAACCCTAGATGGAACCCATCTCGTTCGTCGTTCCTTTTCTCAGTTTTTGATCTTTTGTTTATGTGTTATTTACGGTGATTTTAGTATATTTACTTAGTTGGTCGGGTTTATGAGTCAGGCTGGTGGGGCAGTGGAATTGGTGCGGGTTGGGTTTATTTAGTGTAGTGGGTTCTTGGTCTTCTCAGAGTGTGCCACGTGTCCTAGCCGTTAAAATAGAGGCATATATACAACTTTGTTGGACGGTAAGGACTTTAAGGGACGAAAAATATAACGGGGGACGATATTGAACAATATATCATAGTAGAAGGGTATATCAGGTCATTTTCCGATTATTAAAAGTAGAATCAGATTTGATTCAAACTGTTCCTCTAAACTAAATGGTGTAATCACGTGGGTTGCACGTGACACGGTAAACTAATTTCTTTTTTTATTTTTTTATTAAAAAAAAAAAGCTTTTCTCAATTATATTTTCCTCCGAAGCAATTTTTTCTTGATATCGGCTGAGATTCGAATTTTGAGAATGAAAAATTTCTTCGCTGAAACATTGTCTTAGTAGGTCGATTCAAATCTAATTACTCCGAACGAGTAAATTTTTGAAGATTAAATATATAGAGGCAAATTGTTTTGTGTATATAAAAGAAATCATGATCAAATAAAACAACTGATTTAATCAAACTAACAATAGTGAAAGATCAAGGAGAAGAAATAAAGTGAAAAATGGAAAGTTTGTCTGTTACATAATGCAAAAAGTGTCTCAAGACTTTCAACAAAAAGTAAAGAGCATTTGGATTACTAGTTTTTCAAAGTGTGGTTCCTTTCTCTAGGGAATTCAGTGTAGATTTTTTATTTATTTTTACTCCTTTCGTTTTATTCTAATTCTCACTTTTAAGAAAAAGGATTTTTTTCATTCCTATATAATATTTAAAATTTATTTAAAAATTATGTATTTTGTATATTACTTGTCTTAAACAAGAATTACTTACAAATTATATGCATTCCACCTTAAAAGATTCTCAATTCATCCCTTTTCTTTTTTTCTCTCCTTCTCTCCAGAATATTGGGACAAAAAATACTCCCAACAGTCAACATTTTCCACAAAACAAATCAAGTAATTGCATATTTTGGGACGGATTTTAACTTAAATGAGTAAAAACGAAATAAGATGCAGGGAGTACAAACTTTTTCATTGTGACTTATCCCAAAGAAAAAAACTCACTGTTTACAGCACATATAGTATCTTACATTACCATCGAAATAAATTTTGCTTATTATTTTATAGATATTGTTGAAGAAGAATCACATGCAAATTAATAAAGCTTGCAAGTTTATTTATTTATTTTAAATGTTTTTATTAAAAAAAGTTGCACATTTTGCTTTTAGTTTTTGAACTGCATATTGCATAGTGTGAACTGTATTATATAGAAAGTTAAGGAGAATTTGGGACGGATTTTAGTCTACTGAAACTAAACTTCATTATATATTTATATTCAAACTAAACACATAAAATCTCTATCTCTAAGAACAATATATGGTACATCAACATACAAATTAAAAATAAATTTCGTGGAAATTTAATGCAAATTTTTGAATATCTACAATAACATATATAGTAAAAATAAATTTCATACAACTAATAATATATTATACAACTTATTTATAATCTACAACTTTCATACATTATTTCTACTCAGTTAAATACAACTACAATATCATACAACTTAAATATAATTTTTATTCAAATTTTATACAATATGTCTTTTGCATATATTTTGTCCGTAGTGTGTGTTTCTTCCTATCTAAAATTCCAATCAAAACTTACTCTCTTAATACAATTTTGATACATATTAATGACTTTATGTAAAAAGATAGTATTGATAACTTAAATATAAATTTTATACAACGATTCATACATTATGCAATCATTTTTTAACTTTGTAAAACATTCAAATAAAAAAATATATAACTACATCATAATACAATTTAACAATTATAACACAACTTTACTACGATTTCGTAAGTATATTGTATGTCGTGTGTTCTTCTTCTTCTTCTTCTTCTTCTTCTTCTCTTCTTCTTCTTCTTCTTCTTCTTCTTCTTCTTCTTCTTCTTCTTCTTCTTCTTCTTCTTCGAGTTTCAATATGAAATTCAGCCAAAATCAAGTATAATCTTCACCAAAGCACTCTTAAAATTGAGATATAAACTCCAAACAATATTCCCAATTGTTTGCAACAACACCCAATCCAAATAAATAATGGTTTTTGAAAACCCAAATTCGATTTCAAAGCTTCAAAGCTTTTTAGTGGTTGTCAATGGCGGAGAGTCCAATACCTTCGAAATTTATTGATTGACAATTTCATTTTGAACACCAATTGTTGAACATGAAAAGAAATTGCTAAGTTAAAACGATTGAAATCCATTGATGAATTCCATTAAAACTCTATACAACAAGAAAGCATAAAAAAAAACAGAGAACATCAAATGAAGAAAAATTGGGGGGAAATAGAGAGACATAGAAAGAGGGAGAGTGAGCAAATATAAAGGGATAAGGAAATAATTGATATTTCTTATTCAATTTCTAATTTAAAGGGATACTCATTTAAAACTTATTTGTATATAATTGGTAAATTGTAAATGACCATGTAATTAAATTGAAACTTGAATATGGAGGGTAATAAGGTTTCAAATAGTGTATAGGAAGATAAAAATCCCTAAATGTAACACATACTTCCTCCGGTCCACTTATTTGATTTTTTAGCCCTTTTTTTATGGTCCATAATATTTGATTTTTTTCAGATTTCAAGAAGAAATCTTTTTTGTAAAGTTCTCCTTGAAGTAAAGAGTTTAGGAGTATTGTTATATTTTTAATGAACAAATTAAGATTAATGTGGTCAACTTCATTTTTAATTAATGCTAACAGATAAATTCTTTAGTATGTGTGAAAATAGCCAAAACGTCAATTAAAATGCACCGAAGAGAGTATTTTATTAATTACTCATATTAAATGCTTTTTGAGAATTGAGTAGAACTATTACTTATTAATATTAAGGGTATAGTTGGAAATAATAAACAATGTTAGTCTTGAGTTCCTAAAGTAACAATTATTTTGGGATAATTTTATTGAGTTAAAGCGATAATTGAAATGGAATGAAGAGAGTATTTAACAAGATATGTAAACGATGTAGCCTAGAGCAAAATGTTGGTCATTGAGCAGTATAATGCTGTCACGATCCAATTTTGGAGTTGTGATGGCGCCTGTCATGGAACCAGGTAAGCCGCCCTTTTAAACTAAGCTAAATTCAATTGTCCGTAAAAATGCGATTTTTAAACGAATTTATTAATAATACTAAGAGTCTGAAGTTTAAAAACAATATTTGGAAAAAAAAAATTTAAAATCTCCAACCCCGGATCCGGTGTCACTCAGTCATGAGCTACTATAACATAAAGCAAAGAAAGGAGAAATTGACAACATTGTCTCAAAAATAAAGAACAACATGTAGAATAAGAAAGAGAAGACGAGGTCGCCATCGCCAACTGCTACCTCTACAACTCCAATGAAAACTCTGACACCTGCTCAATATCCACTACCGGGTCCCGATGTACCTAGATCTGCACACAAGGTGCATGGGATAACGTGAGTACACCTACTCAGAAGTAACGAACCCAAACTATGGACTGAGAGGTAGTGCCGGACTAAACCTCAATAATTAAATCATCAGCATACAAAATTTAGGCATGTTCACAGGTTATCAGAACAACAGAATATGCTAGATATACCCACATATGTTCTACATGCCAACATGTCACAGTGAAAATGCACATAGTGCTCACAACTCTCCCACAGAAGTCCACTCAGTACTATATATGGCTCTCAGGCCCATGGAAGTTCCATCCCGGAATATGCATAAACACCGGTGACCGTAGTCACTCTGTACTGAGGAAAAAGGCCAAGCCCCCACGGAGAAGATCCATCTCCGGAATACAACACTCGGACAATATCCATGTCCAGGAAAGATCCATCCCTCACATAATATCAGCTTCGGACAAGATCCATGCCCAAGGAAAATCCATCCCTCACATAACATCAACTTCGGACAAGATCCATGCCTAGGAAAAATTCATCCCTCACATAACATCAGCTTCGGACAAGATCCATGCCTAGAGAAGATCCATCCCTCATCATCAATGCGCTCACTGGGGGTGTAAAGACTCCGGAGGGGCCCTAGTGGCCCAAGCGCCATATCAAGCCAACGAAGGCATGATTTAAATATCGCTGCAGTGTGCAGTCCATTCTCATAACTATCTCAATAACAGGCTCTCGGCCTCGCTCAATCATTACTCTTCAGTCTCACTCACATGGATCACAGATGCCTCCATCATCCCGAAACAATGATAAGTATGCATATAATTAACAATACTGAGACTGAGATATGAAGTGATATTCTATAACAGGACTGAGTATATGACATCAAAAAATCACAAAATGAGACAGTAATATACGATCCCTCGGGTCTCAGCATCTTCGACATGAAGCCTAGCATTTATACTTAACATGATTTCTAACATGTTCACAATTACCACATTAATAGAAGCATAAATATCATCATGGGATAGTCACTAAGCGGTGCCATGGGATAAGCCAGGGCCCTAATTACTAGGTGCACGCCCGCACGCGCGTCACTTGGCAAGTGTGTCACCTCAACAATGGTCATAAATCATTTAGCTCGGGGGTTCGAACCCTCGGAACCAAGTTTAGAAACGTTACTTACCTCAAAACCGGCTAAAATACTATTCCGCACTGCCTTTGCCTCTAAATCCGGCCTCTGAGTGCTCCAAATCTACCAAGTTCAGATTTTTATCATCAAATTATGCTTAAGGAATGAATTCCAATTGAAAAACACCAAATTTAGCTCAAAATCCGAAATTAGTCAAAACCCGACCCCCCGAGCCCGCGTCCTGAAACTTAAAATTTTTTATACCAAACTGTTCTTCATCATCTCACGAGTCCTTATATATAAATAACACTAAAATCGGAGTTCGTTTGACCCCTCAAATCGATCCCTAAAGATCTCATAAATCTCAAGCCCTAAACCCGTCTTTTTCTACTGATTTTCATGAATTAATTGCTGAGATTATGTTCTATAATCACCCATAAAACGAGTTTTAATGATCAAAACACTTACCTCTATGAAGAACACTGATTTCCCTCTTCAAAATCGCCTCAAGAGCTTCTTCCGTTCAAAGATGGTGTTAAAAAACCTAATGGTCGCGGAGGGTTTTAATTTATACTTTCTACCCATGGGGTCTGCACCTGCGGCCAATGTCTCGCACCTGCAGGACCGCACCTGCGGCCAAAACAACCACACCTGCGACTTTTCACTAAACTGCATATCTCCGCACCTGCGACTCACATTCCGCACCTGCGACTTCGCAGGTGCAATCCTCCTCCCGCACTTGCGATCCTCTACTGGGCCTCTCAAATTCCGCATCTGCGGAGCTTATCTCGCTTCTGCGGGCCCGCACCTGCGGTCACACTTTCGCCGGTGCGGCCACACCAACACCAGTAGCTGAAGCTGCATTTTACCAACTTTAGAACTTCCGTTAAGCACCCAAAATCAATCCCGAGCCCCTCGGGACCCCAACCAAACATACCAACACCTCATATATGATCATTCAAACTTAGTTGCACTCTTGAAACACTAAAAATAACTTCAAAACACCAAAATCACTAAAATCTTCCAACGATGCCGAAACTATCCAAAACAACTCCGATTGACCTGAAATTTTGCAGACAAATATCCAAAATGACATTACGAACCTGTTCTAACTTCCGGAATTCCATTCCGACCCCGATAGCCTATTTTTTCACTGCCGACCGAAAATCACCAAAAACTAACTTTTGCCAATTCAAGTCTAATTCTACACCGGACATCACAAAGATATTCTGAACACACTCCTAATTCTCAAATCACCTACCGAAGCTATCCGGGCCATAAAATTCGCATTCCGAGGTCGTTTACCAATAAGTCAACTCTCAGTTGACTTTTCCAACTCTAAAGCTATTTTTTTTAAGGACTAAGTGGCTAAACTCTCACTACAACCATTTCGGTTTCAAGCCTACCAACTCTAACACATCAATATAGTATAACCAACCTATGACAAGGCAATAACAACAATAATAAAACAAATTCTACGGGACGACCGACCAGGTCGTTACAAATGCACCAAGAATAGAATGAATAAAATCTACAAGGCACAATCCCAACAATTTTAGGAGGTACTTAATTAGCGTATTTCTAATTAATGTAGATACTAAAAATATGAAAAATACTTGTTCGTATCCAATGTTTACATCAAACCAAACAATATCATAAGTGTTAGAAAATTAATTTTGATAACTCAAAAAGAAATACTCAAATTGATGTCTCGGTTTATTATTTTAATGAGTCTTTATTATACCAATCAATTAAAAATATTTTAATATCTATAACTGAAAATTTATTTTAGATATAATATTTTTAGTAACCTTGAATGGCTATCATTATGGCTATTAAAATCAGTTTGATTTTTGATGATAATGAATTTGCTGTTTGAAACGTTTTTGGCTTAATTACTTTTAGTGTTTGTAACATTTCTTGGCACTACTAATGGAAATTTATCTTAACAATTAGATGTCCAGTTTTGGATTATGTATAAATATATTTTCTTGTGTTCATTTGGAGTAGGTTGGAAAGATAGAAAAAGTAAAAACTATTCTTCTATTGTGTTGAGTTTCTTTTTTATTATTTTTTGTTGTTTCTACTCTTAATTTATTCTAGAAGAGATTGTTGAATTCTGGTAATATGCCTAATTTTATTCATCATGGTGTGGACAAAATATCCTTAAGGACAATGTCTTTGACACGCCTCAAGCTAAATCTTATTCTCCATAATTCAATATTTTTCCAATAATCTTACGAATATTTTCACTTTTTTTTACTACGGAGAATCAAATTTGACGATGTCCGAGTTATTTGGAAATGGGATCCAACACTTCAAGTTTGCACAATGGTTTTATGGAGAATACCATTCTCTATTCAAATTATTTTTGTGAGCTACGAAATGTTAATCAGGTTGATGTTTTAATTTCGTGGATTATTGCTTTATGTAGGATAAACAAAAAATATTCTTGCATGCTTTTTATTAGCATCCATACCTCACTGTATTTTCTTCGAGAAATAATGTGTTCAAGTAGAACTTTCCTGCGGTGAATTATTTTATTCTTATTAAAGTGATTCTTATTGTTAATTAAGAATTATATTGAAAAATGGTAACCATCTAAGTGGGTTAATGAATGAATCTCTTCAATAGCAAAAATTGACGAAATTTGCTATGCCAAATTTGACAAATTTTCAATCGAAGTATCTTCATATTCTTTGAAATCACATGAACAATATTTATCCGAGCCTTTATCAAGACATACGTGCTTCGGAAAAAATTTCCTTATTAAATTTCTATCTCTTGAACGAGTTAATTCTATTACTGTAATTGGAGATTTGGGTAAAAGAGAATTGGAAAAGCACATAAGATTAAATGGATTGATTTTCTTGTGATGAAGCACCTAATTTAAATATTTATTTTACTTTTATTACTTAAGATATTAGGACTTTTTAATTAATGAATAAATTATATGCTTGTTGTCCATATATTGATCTTCGGGGTGAAGCTATATTATTAACTTGTTATTTGTAAAATTAAATTTCTTATGAGTTGTGAAAAGATTATCTCCCTAAAAGTGTAGGGGCCGAGATGCCCAGAGTTATATAGTCTGACCCTAAGAAGGAAAAAAGGTAGAAAAATTATTTATTAAAACTACAATGAAACCTTACAAAAATGAGATTTTTTGTGGCGAAAATTTGTATTGGAAGATACAAAAATATATTTTGTATTTCTGAAAAGTTATTTTATTTTGGGTTTCTTGTATTTGGGTGAAGAAATTATTGAACATGACCCGTTCCTACTTGAGATATTTTTATAGAAGTTAATTCTTCTATATTTGAAAAATTATACTTTGGTATTAGAATTGGGAAGATATCAAAAGAAAATAAATTCTTATATGTGGTAAAGTTATTTCAAAAGGCACTTGTATGTATAGAAGTCAAGTTTAATTTCATTTGAAATGATTTTGTGCCTTACTCAAGAAGTGCTATGAGTTAGTATTTTGTATATAATTTTCCATAGTATTAGAAGGATACAATGATGATATTGAGTCTCTAATTCAAATGAGAAAAACTCACTAGTGATTGTGTCACCTTTTGGTGAGGTATTGTGATATAATTGCCTGGCAATAAGGTTGATTAAGCAACCTCTTGATGAGTATCCCATTAAAAGTTAAACTGATGTATGAATTGTGATTGCCAAGGCGCGGTAGCTATTGTAAGAAAATAAATCCTTCTATGGGAAGAGTGGACCTATTTTCTTGAGACATAATATGATAAAGCAATTGCTTAGAGATAAAAAAAATTATACACACTATGTGTAATCAAAAGTGGATTGGCCGATCATTTGACTTATAAGTGAAACATCGAGGTGAATAGAACTCTTGCCAAGTTGAGATGTATCAACAATGATGGTAACCCAACCTATGTAATTGGAGATCCCATGAAGTAGGTTCATATGGGTAATAATAAGTCATTACTTGATCAAATATGCACTATTAAAATTTTGTTCTTTCCTTTGGTATGTGTGTGTATAGTGCAAGACTACGAGGAATGTGAGGTTGAGTTATTAAACTCTTAATCCTATACCTTTTGTAGATGGTGTATTGCGTTGTAAAATACACTTGATGGATAGACTTATATGAGTGTGGAGTGGGGCCACTCCTATAAAATTTATGGCAAAATTTTCTAGAGAACTCACGAAAATCAGGCGAGTGCATGGCTATTAGCATAAAACTGCAATAAACAACAAAGCGTTTGGGTGGGGGGGGGAGGAGATATAATGTGATAGATAAGACACTAAACTTTCAAAAGAATGCTTGGTTCATAGAAGCTTTGAACTTCTCCAATTGTTCTGTAAGTTTAATCATATTATATCTAGGTCTAGTTCTGTCACGATCCAAAATCTCAACTGTCGTGATGGAGCCTATCTTAATACTAGGCAAGCCGACAACCTCAACAAATCACAAATTCCTTTAAGTTTGAAAACACTTTAAATAAGTTTAAGAGTAAAATCCCTCAATTTTTTATACAAAATACTATCTTTATACGATAAACTCCCAAAATCCCGTGTCATTAAGTACGTGAGCATCTAAATAAAAATACAGTCTGACTGATAAAAATACTGTCTGAAAATATAGAACAGTACAAATAATTGAAAGGAAAGAGAGTCGAGGTCTGCAGACGCCAAACAGCTACCTCGATAGTCCCCAACAGATAAATCTCCAAAATCTAGCAATCGCCGTATCCAGAAGTACCTGGATCTGCACACAAAGTGCAGAGTGTAATATGAGTACAACCGGCCCAATATACTCAACAAGTAACTAGACTAACCTTTAGGCTGAATGTAGTGATGAGCTCAATTGGCACAGTCCAATGATAGAAAATAACAGTATAAAATGTAGGCATGCTTTCAAGTTCAACAATTAATACAAGAAAAATAGATCAAATGTAAATGATATGAGGAATATGATATCTCTATGTCTACGTTCCAATGTACATGTCATAAGTAATACAACATAATGAAAATCTCACGTACTCACACTCTCAGAATACTCAATCACTCAATAATATATATGGCAAATCAAGCCCATGAATTCCATCCCAAAAGTGAATGTATGTATGTGTGTGTGTGTGTGTGTATAATAAGTCGGAGGTGCAGACTCCGGAGGGGCTCATTCAGCCCAAGCGCTATAATAAGTTAATCTGGCCTGCTGCGGCGTGCAACCTGATCCCATAGATATCCTCACAATCAGGCCCTCGGCCTCACTCAGTTACCAATTTTTTCAGTCTCTCGGGCTCACAATGTCATGAAAATCAGACTCCGGAGGGGCTCATTCAGCCCCAAGCGCTATAATAAGTCAATCTGGCCTGCTGCGGCATGCCAGATTAGAGGAATCAATTCCATATGAAAATACTAAAATTTTCAATTAAATGCGAGGATCCACCCAAAAATCAACAGTGGACCCACATCTCGAAACCAGACAAAAAATACAAAATATGAACGTTCATTCAACCATGAGTCCAACTATACTAAATTTACTAAATTCCGACATCAATTCTACCTCCAAATCTTAAATTCTTGTTTTGAAATCCCTAGGCCTAATTTCTCGAATTACATCTCAAAACACGTAATCTTGTCGGAATACTCGATGATAATTCAATATTATCGACTCAAAATGTTCACAAGTGACTTACTTCAAGATTCCCCGTGAATTCTCTCTGAAAAATCGCCCCAAACCGTGCTTGAAAGGTCCAAAAATGACAAAAATGTCGGAACCCCTCTGTTTTTAACACTACCAAAGTTTGTGCTTCTGTGGACATAAGTCCGCTTCTGCGCTCGCCTTTTCGCTTTTGCGGTCGCACACACGCAGGTGCGATTTCGCTACTGCAGTTCTTCTGCTCGCTTACACGACCACTGCCTCAGTCACGCCCGGACACTTCTGCGACGCCCAACTTTCACCTGCAAGCAAAATTCCGCATGTGCGATTGCACAAGAAGGCAAAAATTTCCAGATTTGTTCTAAGTTCAATTTTCGATCCGTTAACCATCTGAAATCCACCCGAGGCCCACGGGACCTTAACCAAATATACAAATGAGTCTCAAAATATCATACGAACTTAGTCGATACCTCAAATTACATTAAACAACGTTAAAAACACGAATCACACACAATTCAAGCCTAATGAAAACTAACGAACTCCAACTTCTATATTCGATGTTGAAACCTATCAAATCAAGTCCGATTACATTTTTCACACAAGTCATAAATGATATAACGGACCTATGAAAATTTTCAGAGCTGAATTCCGACCCCGATATCAACAAAGTCAACTCCCGGTCAAACTTCAAAACCTTCCATTTCCAACTTTCGCCATTTCAAGCCAAAATAAACTACGGATTTCCAAATTAATTTCTGGAGACAATCCTAAGTCTAAAAGCACTATATGGAGCTATTGGAATCATCAAAACTCTATTCCGAAGTTGTTTAGACATAATTCAACATCCGATCAACTATTTCAACTTAAGCTTTAAGTTCCAATTCATTCCAAAATTTTTCCGACAAATCACATAATCACAATTGAGCATAAAATATTTGGTAAATGGGGAAGAAAGGTTGTAATACTCAAAATGATAGGCCGGTACGTTACAGATTCATAGTTTAAGAGACACGAAATTCGACGCATTATGTTTATTTGTGAAACCCCAGGAAAACTCTTTATTTCATTTTATTACTTTATATTCATTTTGAGTTATGTGGGGGATTGTTAGAAAATTAATTTTGATAACTCAAAAAGAAATATTCAAATTAATGTCTAGGTTTATTCTTTTAATACTATTTTAATGAGTCTTTATTATACCAATCAATTAGATATATTTTAATTTCTATAACTGAAAATTTACTTTGGATATAATATTTTTACTAATCTTGAACGATTTCATTATGGCTATTAAAATCAGTATGATTTTTGAAAAATAACGAATTTGTTGTTTGAAACGTTTTTGGCTTAATTACTTTTAGTGTTAGTAACGTTTCTTGGCATTACTAACGAAAATGTTACCTTAACAATCAAATTTCCACTTTTTGGACTATATATATACTTGTTAAATGGGTCGATTTGATCCGGACCAGTTGACTCTTGGCCTGTGGGTCCCTAATCGGACCTGACCGGTCGGGTTCACTTTCTTATCAGGGCCGGTCCGAATTTGACCCATTAATCAAAACATATTGAATCGACCGGCTCGTAACCCCTTAATCTCGGCTCTAATGAGCCAAATCGAATTTAATTAAAAAATAAATGATAAAAATTTCAAACTTTATACATGTTCTTGAAGCCAATTAGAAAAAAATGAAAGAAAAATCATACTTTATTAACATTAAAATTTGAGAAACATATGGAATTCGATTATATCTATAACTAATAGTCTAAACATATGGAATTCGACTATTTCGACAAGACGCCTCATAGTTGTCTCGTACTATATTCCTTCTTCAATGTTTGGATTCAAATTTTTTTTTGTGTGTGTGTGTGAGAGAGAGAGAGAGAGTTGGTCCGAGCCGGCTGACCCGTAGACCGGTCCGGTTCAGTGGGTCAAAATATTATAGGCCGGCTAAAGCCCCTTAAATTAATAGTTGGTCCGGTAGAATTTTGTGGGTCATGGGCCGGTTAAAAGGTCAACTTTAATGTAAAAATTGCTCGGGGCGCCCTATTTAGGCGCCTCTCTTTAATTTGTACCCGCTTTGTTTTTATGTTTGCACCGGTACCCATTTTTTTGTTAAAAGCCTTTCGAAAAGACAATATTACCCTTTTACAAGTAGTCAAGCTTCCTCTACTTCCATTCCTATACTGTATACTCACAAATACTCTCTTTCTCTCTCTCTCCCGTTCTTCGCTTACGATCGTCATTATGCTTTGATATTCATCGCTTCAACTATTTGTTCTCCAACAATATTACATATAATCACAGGTACATTACAGTTATTTTTATCTTTTTTTT